>VNJZ01011530.1:0-24229 GCA_008042795.1 Drosophila asahinai
GGCATGCAGCGCGGCATGGATTATGTGCATGAGCTGACCCTGCAGATGAACTTTGATCTGGGGAAGCTGGCAGGCCTGAACGGATGGTCCATTCACACCCTGCTCATGAACCGCGCAGGGCGTGAAGTCTCTCATGACCGTGTGGGTGAGTATTATGTAAACCTGATGGAAGTTTATGGACTTTCCGGACATGTTGTGGCGCATCTTGTTGATTTTTATGCGGAAAAGAAATTCATGCAAAACCGCATGGATGTCACGTTTGGCCGGATGTCCCTGACGCATGTTTTTGCGACATCGCCGCTGATCTGTTCTTTTATGGTAACGTGCTCCGCCCCGGTAGCGCTCAAGGTTGATCCGGGTTTTGCCGTTTATCCCAAGGCAACATGGGGCAGCCGTCTGCGCTTTCGGCCCACGCGGGATACATTGTTGCAGGTGGGGGCGTATCAGGTCAGCCCTCTCTCCACCAATCCCAGTGGCTGGGCGTGGGGGAGTGAGAATACGACAGGCCTGATGCTGCCCATAGAATTTACATGGCAACCCTTCCTGACGCGAAACCGCCTGCCGGGGCATTATGTTTTTGGATATGCGCATGATACATCGCGGTATCCGGATGTTCTGGGCGCGGCGCCTGCCAACAAGGTTATTGCCACCGGCCGCCTGCACAGCGCGCCGATGGATATGTTCTGGTTTGAGGGCGACCAGATGATTTACCGTAAAGGGGGCCGAAACCAGATGGCGGGTGGTTACCTCATGGCCGGATATATCCATAACACGCCGCACGTTTCCTCCATTTCGGATGAAGCCTATGGAGGCCTCTCCTTCAACGGGGTTATTCCCTCCCGTGTGACGGACCGTCTGGGGATTTTATATTCCTGGTATCACGTCAGCCACCGTAAGGAGCTCGGGCAGATGTACGCGCAGGAAGCCGGTCTTTCTCTGGGCGCACAGGTGCTGGCTCCGCAGACGGATTCCCATGTGATTGAGGCGTATTACGCGATTGATGCTGTGCCCGGCGTGCTGGTGCAGCCTGAATTCCAGTATATGATCCGCCCCGGCGAGACTTCCCGCAGGCCAGATGCCGCTCTGGTCGGGCTGAAAGTCATTGCCAGCCTCTGACTGTATCTGTCTGAGTGGAAAATTTATGAAATATACAGGATTTTTATCGTCTGTGCTTGTCCTGCACAATGTGCGCGCCCAGAGATTCCAGAGCCTCTTTAAGGGGGCTGTCTTCCATGTCAGGCAGAGGGCAGGGGCGCAGGGCGGCTCTGGGCTTCCGCTGTGCCGTGATGCGCTGCCCGGCAGCCGGGTCCTGCACAAACCGCAGGCGCGCCACAAGCGCCTGCCCGCACCATGTATTGATCCGGGCGATCAGCGCGTCGCTCAGATGCTGAAGCTCCATGGCCACAGGTCCGGCGCAGGCAATGCTCAGTGTGCCTGCTGAAAGTTTGCGTGGGGTTGTCACTGCCGCATGGGCAGGCCCCACGATATCTCCCCAGTCCGTAAAAAGCTGCACGCCTGCGGGGGAGCGTTTTTTAAAAGCTGGAGCGGTGACGTTGGGCAGGAGCGCGGCCAGACTGCGGGCCGTCATGGCCCGGCGCGGGGGTTCCGGCGGGGTCTCTGCTTTTCTGGGGGTGGCAGTTTTGCGCCCTGTTGTCTTGCCGGAGGAACTCTCCTTCGTCATAACTCACTCCGTGAAAAAGCCATCCGCCCAATCCCTGCTTGACTGGTATGACAGACATCGGCGCACTCTGCCATGGCGTGCCGAGGCAGGCCAGCATGCCGACCCTTACTCTGTCTGGCTGAGCGAGATCATGCTTCAGCAGACAACCGTCAAGGCTGTCGGTCCTTATTACCATCGTTTTCTGGAGAAATTCCCCACCGTGGAGGCGCTGGCCGCGGCGGACCGGGAGGAAGTCCTCTCCGCATGGGCCGGGCTGGGCTACTACTCACGCGCCAGAAACCTGCATGCCTGCGCGCAGCAGGTGGTGGCCCTTGGCGGCTTCCCGAAGGATGTTGCCGGTCTGCGTGCTCTGCCGGGGGTGGGGGCTTATACGGCGGCGGCGGTTGCTGCCATTGCGTTTGGAGTGCCTGTGGTGCCGGTGGACGGCAATGTGGAGCGCATTACGGCCCGCCTGTTTGCGGTGGAAGAACCGCTTCCGGCTGCCAGAAAAACACTGGCGGCGCTGGCGGAAGGGCTGAACACGGACAAGGCGGCACAGGCGCGCCCTTCCGATTTTGCGCAGGCGTTGTTTGATCTGGGGGCGTCTTTATGTTCCCCGCGCTCTCCCGCCTGTGGTCTGTGCCCCTGGCGGGAGAGCTGTGCCGCGCAAAAAGCCGGGATTGCCGCCACCCTGCCGCGTAAGGCCCCCAAAGTCGCGCGGCCGGTGCGGTATGGCGCGCATTTTCTGGTGATGGATGCGGCGGAGCAGATTCTGTTGCGTAAAAGACCGGAGACAGGACTGCTGGCTGCTATGACGGAACTCCCCGGCACGGACTGGCGTTCGGAACGCTGGTCAGAGGCCGGGGCTCTGGCGCAGGCTCCCTGCACAGCATCCTGGCAGGCCTGTGGTGTGGTCCGGCATGTTTTTACGCATTTTACACTTGAGGTTACTGTTTACGCTGCGCGTGTGCAGCATTTTTCCAATCACGTCGCGCAGACCGGCTTTCTTGCGCCGGTAGGGCGTGTGGCGGGGCTTTCATTGCCCTCTGTCATGCTCAAGTGCATAAAACTGGGGCTTAAAGCTCTGTAAGAGGTTTCATGGTCTTCCAGCATATTCCCCCTCGTAAACATCCCGATGGCGCCGCCCGGCATGAAGGCCGTCCGGGTATTCTGCTGCTGAATCTGGGAACACCGGAGGATACGGGCTACCGGGCCGTGCGGCGCTATCTGTCCGAATTCCTCTCGGACCGGCGGGTTATTGAAGGCTCCCCCGTGCTCTGGCAGCCTATCCTGCAAGGTGTTGTGCTGACGGTCCGTCCCGGCAAAAGCGGCAAGGCGTATGAACGCATCTGGGATAAAGAGAAGAATGAAAGCCCTCTGCGCGGCTATACCCGTGGGCAGGCGGACGGGCTGAGGGCGCGGTTTGAGGCGGATAACGTGCCCGTCGTCTGGGCCATGCGCTATGGCACACCCTCCGTTGAGGCCGGGGTGCGCGCTCTGCTGGAACAGGGGTGTGACCGTATTCTGGCCATGCCGCTTTACCCGCAATACAGCGCCACCACGACGGCCACCGCCAATGACCAGCTTTTCCGGACATTGATGACGCTGCGGAACCAGCCTGCCATCCGCACTCTTCCGGCCTTTCCGGATGAAGCGACTTATATTGAGGCTCTGGCAGGTTCCGTCCGCAAGACTATGGCGACGTTAGCCACACCCCCGCAGATGCTGGTGGCCTCATTCCACGGTTTGCCAAAAGAGTATGTGGATAAAGGGGATTCCTATCTTGCAGACTGCCAGAAGACCGTAAAGGCCCTGCGCGAGGCACTGGGGATGGATGAAGCAACGCTGCCGCTCACCTTCCAGTCCCGCTTTGGCCCGACCAGATGGCTGGAACCCTATACAGCGCCGTTTATTGCGGGCCTGCCGGAAAAGGATGTGAAGCGCATTGCGGTTATCACGCCCGGCTTCATGACGGACTGTATTGAAACGCTGGATGAAATTGGGAACGAAGTCTGTGAGGACTTCCTCAAAGCTGGTGGGGAAGAATTCACACTCATCCCGTGCCTGAATGACAGCGTGGAAGCCATTGACGTGCTGGAACGGCTGGCCCGGCAGGAACTGGCAGGCTGGTTGTAACGGCCGATATGCCCCTGATACGTTTTGAATACGCTCTGACGGGGCCTGTCTGATTACAGGGTCTGCCGGGGCGGTTTGATAACGGGCCGGTCTGTTTTGACCGGATACAGGCAGGGCGTGCTGGCTGCACACCGCCAGCATTCCGGCTTGCGGGCCTTGCACACGTAGCGGCCTTGCAGGATCAGCCAGTGGTGGGAATCGCGGATCATCTCTTTCGGGATACGGCGTTCAAGCGCGGCCTCCACGGCTTCCACCGTCTTGCCGCGCCCCAGCCCCGTGCGGTTGGCCAGCCGGAACACATGGGTATCGACCGGCACGGTGGGCTGATGGAACGCAACATTCAACACCACATTGGCCGTCTTGCGTCCTACACCGGCCAGTGCCTCCAGCGCTTCCCGCGTGCCGGGCACCTCGCCGTTATGGTGCGCCAGGAGCTGGCGGGAGAGTTCGACCACGTTTTTGGCCTTGTTGCGCCACAGGCCAATGGTGCGGATCAGTTCCCCAACGCCGTCTTCCCCCAGCGCGACCATGGCGGCAGGGTCAGGGGCGGCGGCAAATAACGCCGGGGTGACACGGTTGACAGAGGCATCCGTTGCCTGAGCGGAGAGCACAACGGCAATCAGCAGCGTAAAAGGCGTGCTGTAATGCAGCTCAGTTTCCGCATCCGGCCACGCGCGCTCAAGGTCTGTCAGAAACTGCACAATTTCAGGCCGCGTCATGTCACGCGGGGCTGTTGCATTCTGATCTGCTGAGGCAGCGGCGTCAGACGCTTTCGCTTTCGCTTTCGCTTTCGCTTTCGCTTTCGCTTTCGCTTTCGCTGCCGTGCGTCGGGCGGAGGCGGGTTTTGCGGGTGCAGTGTCTGCCTTGGCAGGGGAGCGTGTCGGTCTGGCCATAAGGTGGACTCTACTCCGCTCAGTGTGGCCGCGTCTATCGTCCGGCATTCATTCGTGCAGTCTTCCGGTGGGTGATACGGAACCAGATTTAACAGTCAGATGGTTTGCCAAATACAGGGCAGCAGGATACAGACAAACAACCAGACCTCAGCCGGGGTCCGCTATTTTCTCCCTTTTTTCGGATTGTTCTGATGAGTACCTCCTCTTCCGATACGGGTCGTGCCGTACGGGGGCCAAACCTGTTTGTCGATGTTCTGAAGTTTGTCATGCGGCGCTGGCTGGAGTTTCCACGCCCGCTGGCAGCAACAGTCGGCGGCGTTATGCTTGCGACTCTGCTGGATGTGCTGATGCCTGTTCTGGCAGGCCGTCTGGTGTCAGACGTGGCGCAGCCTGCGGGCCAGTCTGCCGCTCAGTCCGGCCTGATCCGGGATGCGTTGTGGATGCTGGCTGGCATGGCCGCCTGCGGCGTGGGCAACGTGCTGGGCAAACGGGCGGCCTATCTGGGTATTACGCATCTCAGCACGCAGGTTATGCAGAAAATTATCGGGCAGGCTTTTGCGCATGTGCAGAAGCTCTCAACCGACTGGCATGCCAACACCTTTGCAGGCTCCACCGTGCGGCGGCTGACGCGCGGCATGTGGGCTGTTGATATGCTGGATGATACCCTGCTGCTGATGCTTATCCCGGAAGCCAGCCTGCTGGTGCTCACCACTCTGGTTCTGGCATGGCACTGGCTGATGATGGGTGTGCTGCTTGGCGTGCTCTCGGTCGCGTTTATTACCTGTTCCTGTCTGCTCACGCTGCGCTATGTGGCTCCCTCGGCCCGGCAGGCTAACCAGTGGGACAGCAAGATGGGGGCTGCACTG
The DNA here is from genome assembly GCA_008042795.1 of Drosophila asahinai. Taxonomy (NCBI): domain Eukaryota; kingdom Metazoa; phylum Arthropoda; class Insecta; order Diptera; family Drosophilidae; genus Drosophila; species Drosophila asahinai. The sequence goes on from VNJZ01011530.1 coordinate 5,556, forward strand.
GCGGACTCCATTACCTGCAACGCCGTGGTGAAAGCCTTTGGCGCGGAAGAGCGGGAAGAAGCCCGTCTGATGCAGGTTGTGTCTGAATGGAAAAAGCAGACCTGCCACACATGGACGCGCGGCACCAACAGCGCCAGCATCCAGAACCTGATGGTCACGGCGATGCGTGTCATTCTGTCCGGTGCGGCCGTATGGCTGTGGCTTAAGGGCAAAGCCGGGCCGGGGGATCTGGCCTATGTGCTGACCATGACATTTCTGGTGCAGGGCTACCTGCGGGATATTGGGCAGCAGGTTTCCGTCGTGCAGCGGTCGGTGAATGAAATGGAAGAGCTGATTGAACTGTGGCGCACGGAACCCGGCGTGAAGGACCTGCCCGTGGTGCAGCCTTTTGCGATCCGGGACGGGGAAATCCGGTTCGAGCATGTCTCCTTCCAGTATCCCGGCCAGACACGCCCCATTTTTACAGACCTGAACCTGACGATTGCACCGGGCAGCCGGGTGGGGCTGGTGGGGCCGTCGGGGTCCGGGAAGTCGACCTTCACCAAACTCTTGCAGCGGCTTTACCCGCTCAGCGGGGGGCGGATCCTGATTGATGGCGTGGATATCGCGACTGTCAGCCAGTCCCGCCTGCGCTCGGAAATTGCCATTGTGCAGCAGGAGCCGACCCTCTTCCATCGCAGTCTGGCGGATAATATTGCCTATGGCCGCCCGGATGCGACACAGGCGGAAATTGAAGAGGCCGCCCGTCTGGCCAATGCGTCGGACTTTATTGCCCGCCTCCCCGATGGCTACCAGACTCTGGTGGGGGAGCGGGGCGTGAAGCTTTCTGGCGGTGAGCGCCAGCGTGTGGCCATTGCCCGGGCTTTTCTGGCGAACAACCCGATTCTGGTGCTGGATGAAGCAACGGCCAGCCTTGATTCGGAATCCGAATCTCTGGTGCAGGACGCTATGCAGCGGCTGATGGAAGGCCGCACGGTGATTGTTATTGCGCATCGTCTGGCGACGGTGGTGGATCTGGACCGTATTCTTGTGTTCGAGCGCGGGCAGGTTGTGGAAGATGCCCCGCATGCGGAGCTGGTGCAGAAGCCAGACGGCCTGTATCGCAGGCTTTATAATCTTCAGTCCCTCTGACGGGATCTTTTCAGGGTAAGGGGCGTTAACCCCCTGCTCTGGCCTGCGGGAGCCCTGCGGCCTTTGTGGCATACCCTGTTGCAGGATCATCACACCTCTGAATAATACGAGTAAAACCGCACCTCTCCTAATTGTGCATTTTTATAAGTGTTATAAATAAACGCTCAAGAAAGTTTGTTTATTAAGTGTGTGTTTGGGAGCGTCCGCCGTGCGCAAAGGTTTTTCCTCAGAAACTGTTATCCGGGTCCGTTCAGCGCAGGCACGCGGACCGGTGTGCGGACGCGGCTTTTCTTCTGCTTTGCTGGCCGCGACCCTGCTTTCCGGTTTTGCCGGAGGGGAAGCTCTGGCGGCTGAAAGCACACAGTCCGGCAAAGCTGTAAAACATGCGGCCAGACCGGCCGCACAGACAGGTGCGGCCCGCCATGTCGGCACAGGGCCGTCTGCGCTGCCTGCCGCCGTGCGCCCGGCCTCCACTGCGCTTCCGGCATCCGCATCTGTGGCTGGACCTGCCGCATCGTCTCCCCGGCAGGTGCGCGCTCTGCGCGACGCTGTCGCGGCCCCCGCTCCGGTGGCTGCTGAGGGTGAAGAATCTGTAATTGTCACCGGCACGCGTGAGACGGGCGGGCGCAAGGCGCGGGAGAGCCTTTCCCCCATTGATGTCGTCTCGGCCAAACAGATCAGCCAGACCGGGCAGCCCAACCTGCGGGAAGCACTGGCGCAGCTTCTGCCCTCGCTCACCATGCCCACAGGCGGGTTTGATAGTGGCGCGCTGACGGATTCCATCAGCCTGCGTGGCCTCAACCCGAATGAAACACTGGTGCTGGTGGACGGAAAACGCCGCCACACCACCGCGAACATCTATGCTGACCCCGGCCCGCAGCAGGGGTCCACGGCTGTTGATATTGATATGATCCCGATGGCCGCCATTGACCATGTGGAAGTGCTGCGGGATGGCGCATCGGCCCAGTACGGGTCAGACGCCGTGGCCGGGGTGGTGAATATCATCCTCAAAAAGCAGGATCATGGATTCCACGCGGAATCCATCTCCGGCATTACCGCCGCCAAGGATGGTTTCCAGCAGGGCGTGTATCTGGATGGCGGCGCAAAGCTCGGCAACCGTGGCTTTGTGCATGTGAGTGGCGATTTTTATCATACGGACCACACCTTCCGCAGTGCGCCCGATGCCCGGACCGGCCAGAAAAACAACTATGTGCTGGGCCAGCCGGAACAGACGCGTGAGAGCGTTGCCATCAAAGCCGGGTATGATCTGACGGACAGTATCCAGCTTTACGGCACCGGCACCTATGCCCACCGGCATGCGGAATCGTACCAGAACTATCGTCTGGCGAGTTCTCTGGCCAAATATCCCGGTTATGCCGCGATTTATCCGTGGGGCTATTCCCCGCTGGAAACGCTGGATGAAGATGATTTTGAGCTGACGGCGGGTGTTAAAGGAAAAGTCTGGGGCTGGAACTGGGATCTTTCCACAGTCTATGGCCGGGATTTTGATGATATCGGGGTCATCAATTCCGCAAACCTTGCCCTTGAGAAAGATACTGGCCGCACACCGACCCGTTTTGACGTGCAGGGTTTTAACAACTCCCAGTGGAGCAATAATTTCGATCTGTCCCGCAAGTTTAAATTCTCCGGCTGGCCGCATGAAATCAATGTGGCGGGCGGGGCATCCTACCGGTATGAAAGCTACTCCATTGGCACCGGGAGTGAGGATTCACTCTATGGCAGCGGGTCTGACGCCATGGCAGGCACCAATGCCGGGAATGCGGGCAACTTCAACCGGGATGTTGTGGCCGGATATGTGGATGTCTCCACGCATCTGACACGCCACTGGCAACTGGATCTGGCTGGCCGCTACGAGCATTATACCGATGTGGGGGATACGGAAACCGGCAAGGTGTCCACCCGCTATGAGGTCTCTCCCCGTCTTGCGTTCCGTGCCACGATTTCCAACGGTTTTCATGCACCGACACTGGCGCAGGAATATTACAGCGCACTGGCGATTTCCCCCACCGCAGCGCGTGGCCTGATTGGCGTGAATTCTCCGGGCGCACTGGCCAACGGGGCATCCCCGCTCAAGCCGGAACGCTCAACCAACGTCAGCGGCGGGATTGTTATGGAACCCTTCCGCAAACTGCATGTGACAGTCGATGTGTATCAGATCAACCTGCGGGATCAGATCATGCCCGGCGGGCAGGTTTACGGGGAGCAGGCAAAAAAAGCCCTGCAAATGAATGGCTTTGGCCTGCCGGGTGATGTGGATACATGGTCCGCGTCTTCCCTGTCCACGCACTGGTTTGCCAATGTCGCCAGCACCCGCACGCAGGGGCTGGACCTGACGGCAACCTACCCGACCCAGCTTGGGGATATCGGGCGTATTGACTGGGATGTGGCGATCAACCTGAACCGCACCCGTCTGTCTCATCAGGGGACAGATGCGGACGGAAACCCGCTGCTGAATGCGCAGAGCATTGCGTATCTCACCACAGCCTACCCGCGCAGCAAGATGATTTTTGGCGGACGCTTTACCAGCGGCAAGTGGACTGTTGGTGTGCATGAAATCCGCTATGGCCAGACCACATCCCAGCTCACCTATTACGGGGGGGCGGGCAACACCAGCTCCCTGTCCAGCACGCAGTTCAGAGAGTTCCATAACACACCGAAGTTTATTACAAATCTGGAAGTTACCTACCGCGTGCATCCCCGTCTTGCGCTCACACTGGGGGGGAATAACCTGTTTGATGCCCGCCCAAGCCGCGTGCCGGATAACAACCGTTATCTGGGGGCCCCGCAATATTACATGAGCACGTCTCAGCTCGGCATGAATGGCGGGTTCTATTATCTGCGCGGGGATATCAATTTCTGATTGTCCAGGAGGATAACAGGACAAAAGCTCTGATCAGATCAGGGATCAGTCCGGGGCTATGCTGCTGATCTAACGGGTGGCTCCGGGTGGGATGGTCTGAAAAAGCCTGATTTTATGGCGGTTAATAAAAACGCCTGTGTGCGGAGGGAAAGCCCTCCAGCACACAGGCGTTTTTTTATGGTCGGGCCGGAAGTCTGCTCAGTTTTTGCTGGCCAGTGCTTCAAACATCCGGGCAATCGCTTCCGCGCCGGGGTCGGGCACGTTGGCCAGTTTTGCATCCGGCACGTAGGAGGCGCGGCCGGCATTGGCGTGCGTCATGCGTCTGGTGGCATCTGCCCCCTCCCGCGCGGCCTGTGCGGCCTCCGCCAGCGTGCCGCCTGCGGCCAGAACCGTAAAGGCAGGATGCAGGGCATCAATCATGGTGCGGTCCCCCGGTTTGGCGCCCCCATGCTGCTGCATGGCGGTCAGGCCTTCTGCCAGAGCGCTGGCCCATGGGGCGGAGCTGCGTCCGGCGGCAGAGAACATGATGGAGAGCAGAACACCGCTGGACCCACCGGCATGCCGGGCGAGAATAGCTCCAAAAGTCGCAAACAGCGCCTGCGGGTTTTCCAGAGGCAGGCGGTCAACCGTTTTCAGGATTTCCTGCGCCCCTTCCGCAAAGGTGGACCCGGCATCGCCATCCCCGATCTGTGCATCCAGCGCGTTCAGGGCTTCCGCATTGCTGATCAGGGTTTCCGCCGCATGCCGGATCAGAGCGTCCACCACCGGGTTGGAGGATGCCGGGAAACGGAATGTTTCCGGCAGCGCGGGCAGGGGGCGCACCACAGGCGGTGCAAATGGCGTGGCACCCGGCCATGCCCAGGGTTCCACCGGAGCGCTCAGGGCTTCCACAATCTCAGGAGACAGAGGGACTGCCGTCAGGGAGAAGCCGTTCATGTCCAGCGCTGTCATCATGGGGGCCGGGCCAATAATCAGATCCGTTTTTCCGGCCAGATCGGTTTTGGCAAATGCGTTGAGCAGAAGCGTCATTTCAAGCGGAGGAACGCTGCCGAGCATATTCAGCAGAATGCCGTAGCGTTCCTGTGTGCCGGAGGCATTTTTGGCGGGCAGGGCTTTTGCGAGTGTGTCCGCTGCCTGCGCCATCAGGGTATCAGCCTGCGCCAGCGCAATCTGCTGCGCCCCCGGCTCCCCGTGGATGCCTAAACCCAGTTCGGCCTGTTCTGCTGTCAGGCGCGTTGTGTGGGCCGGGTCATACGCATTACAATCGGTCAGGGAGAGGCCGATAGAGGAGATCTGCGCTGCGGCGGCACGCGCACGTTCGGCCACACGGGCCAGAGATTCGCCCTGACTGGCGGCATAGCCTGCAATTTTATGCACCAGAACGGTGCCCGCCAGACCACGGGCAAAGCGGTTGTCGGGCAGGGCAATATCATCCCCCACCACAACAGTTTCCACCTGATAACCCATGCTGCGCGCCTGCTCGGCAGCCAGCGCAAAATTCAGGCGGTCCCCGGTATAGCTTTTAATCACCAGCAGACAGCCCGCCTTGCCCGTGACGGCCAGAATCCCCGCCAGAATAGCGTCCACACTGGGGGAGGCAAAAAGTGAGCCGCAGACAGCCGCATCCAGCATGCCAGCGCCCACAAACCCGGCATGCGTTGGTTCATGCCCGGCCCCACCGCCGGAAATGACAGCAACATGGTCAGGATTGCGGTCTTTTCTCAGCACAACGCGAATATCAGGATATCCGTCCAGTCGGCACAGATGCTGCCCCATAGAGGAGCGCAACAGGCCATCCAGAGAGTCCGTTACAAGAGTTTCGCGGGAGTTGAAAAAACGCTTCATAAACACTCTGGTCCTGTTGTTGCGCTGCATAGCGAGAACCGAAAGTGTAACCCCTCAGGGATTTTTGGAAAGGTCAGGGGCGCGGGCTCCCTCTGCATCTTCTGCAAAGGGAGCCCGCGGATCATCCTTATTCCGCAGGAACGTAGACGTTTCCGCCTGCTTTGCGGAATTCTTCATTTTTCTGCTCAATACCGGCCATGCGGGCGGCATCTTCCTTCAGATCCTGACTGATCCGCATGGAGCAGAATTTGGGGCCGCACATGGAGCAGAAATGTGCGGATTTATGCGCTTCCTTCGGCATCGTTTCATCGTGATAGGCACAGGCCGTATCCGGATCCAGCGAGAGGTTGAACTGATCCTGCCAGCGGAAGGAGAAGCGCGCACGGCTCAGCGCATCATCCCGCAGTTTTGCCGCCGGGTGGCCTTTGGCAAGGTCGGCCGCGTGGGCGGCAATGCGGTAGGTGATCACGCCGGTTTTCACATCATTGCGATCAGGCAGGCCGAGATGCTCTTTGGGGGTGACGTAACAGAGCATGGCGGTGCCAAACCAGCCGATCATGGCCGCGCCAATGGCTGAGGTAATATGGTCATACCCCGGTGCGATATCCGTGGTCAGCGGGCCAAGCGTGTAGAACGGGGCTTCGCCACAGTCACGCAGCTGCTTGTCCATGTTCTCCTTGATCTTGTGCATGGGCACATGGCCCGGCCCTTCGATCATCACCTGACAGCCTTTGGCCCATGCAATCTGCGTCAGTTCCCCCAGCGTTTCCAGCTCGGCAAACTGGGCGGCGTCATTGGCGTCGGCAATGCTGCCGGGGCGCAGGCCATCCCCCAGAGAGAAGGAGACATCATACGTGCGCATGATGTCGCAGATCTCTTCAAAATGCTCATACAGGAAGCTCTCGCGGTGGCCGTTCAGGCACCAGCTTGCCATGATGGAGCCGCCACGGGAGACAATGCCGGTCACGCGTTTTGCCGTCAGCGGCACATGCTGGAGACGCACACCGGCATGGATGGTGAAGTAGTCCACACCCTGCTCGGCCTGTTCAATCAGCGTATCGCGGAAGATTTCCCAGCTCAGTTTGCTGACATCCCCGCCCACTTTTTCCAGTGCCTGATACAGCGGCACGGTGCCAATCGGCGTGGGGGAATTGCGCAGGATCCAGTCCCGGATGTTGTGGATATTGCGGCCGGTGGACAGGTCCATCACCGTGTCCGCCCCCCAGCGGATGGACCAGACCAGTTTTTCAACTTCTTCCGCAGCGGAGGAGGTGACCGCAGAGTTGCCGATATTTGCGTTTACTTTCACAAGAAAGTTACGGCCAATAATAACCGGCTCAAGTTCCGGGTGGTTGATGTTTGCGGGAATAATGGCGCGGCCACGGGCAATTTCTTCCCGCACAAATTCCGGCGTCACGAAGGACGGGATGGCGGCACCAAAGGAATTTCCGTCTTCAAGCCGGGCAGCGGCCTCTTCCGCCGCTTTCAGGCGGCCCAGATTTTCGCGGTGCGCTACGTAAATCATCTCTTCCGTGATGATCCCGGCTTTTGCAAATTCATACTGCGTAACGGGCGTGCCCGCCTGACCTTGCAGCACGGTATGCGGGGCCGGACAGGGGGCTACAAGCTGCTCGCCCTGTGCGCCACCGTTATCTTCCGGTTTGACAGCGCGCGGCGTGGCCTGAACCAGAGCGCGCTGTGCAAGCCATGCCGCACGGGGCTTGGGCAGACCGGCGCGCACGTCAATCTCAGCCCCACTGTCCGTGTAGGGGCCGGAGGTATCGTACACGCGTAGAGGGGGTTCATTGGCGGACGGGTCCAGCAGGATCTCACGGAACGGCACGCGGATATCGGGGCGGCCTTCCGGGCTGGAATAGACTTTTCTGGAGCCGCGAATGGGGCCGGTTGTCACCTGCCCGGGGGCGGGTGCGGCCGTGTTGGCAGGTTTCGGGTTTCCGGTAACAGCCTGCGGGGCTGTTCTGGTGGTTTCAGTTTGGGTCACAGCGTTCTCCTCTGCCCAGAGGAGGACAGAGGCCGGAAGCGGGGCGGCTGCGTGGGGTGCGGTGACGGACCTTCAGCAGCAGCATCTTCTGGCACCAGTCCCTCCGCCGGTATGATCCGGATCAGGTTCCCCACCAGTGCAGTATGCCTCTGGTGGCAGGGTCACCACGCATTGTCCCTGCGGGACATAGTGGACTCTCAGTTCCTTGTCGGAACCCCCCTTGGTCTATGTTCTGGAGCAGATAGCGTTCAGGGCCGCTCTGTCAAGAAAAAACAGGCGGGAAAAACTGGGTGTGATAACGCGTTTTGCCGGGCACGAACGGCCGCATGCCGCGTTGAAGGCGGGTGCTGTCAGAAGCTGGAAATTTCCCTGTCTGAAAGGGGTATCAAAAGACCTGATTTGCCGCAAAAGAATAAAAAAATGTCATTTTTCATGCAACCGTTGCAAAAGTGTGGTATTAAGAAGGCATGCAAGCAGAAAGAACCAAAGCTCAGGAAGCAATCGCGAACGTCGAAATCTCCCCTCATGCCCACCGTGTCTTATGGATAGCTGCACTTGTTGCTGCCATATGTGGCGGTCTTTACGGGTATGATACGGGTATTATTTCCGGCGCTCTTCTTCTTATTACAAAAGATTTTCACTTAACTTCCGGTCAGGAAGAACTGGTGACCTCCGCCATTCTGGTCGGGGCGGTTGTAGGGGCGTTGTGCGTCTCATGGCTGTCGGAACGGTTTGGCCGGCGTAATTCGGTGATGATTGTCACAGGTGTGTTTGTGCTTGGCGCAGTCGCCTGTTCCCGCGCACCGGATGTCACCTCTCTGATTATTGCCCGTGTTTTTCTGGGGCTTGCCGTAGGCGGTGCCACGCAGGTGGTGCCAACCTACATCTCGGAACTGGCCCCTGCCAGCAAGCGCGGCAATCTGGTCACCATGTTTAACGTCGCCATTGGTGTTGGTATTTTCCTTGCAAACCTCGTCGGGTTTACCATGCGGGAAGCCTGGGGCTGGCGCCCGATGATTTCCGTTGCAGCTCTGCCTGCGGCATTTGTCTTTGTGTGCATGTTCTTCCTGCCCAAAAGCCCGCGCTGGGCCGCGGAAAATGAAGGGCTGGAATCCGCTGTTGAGCATCTCAGCCGCGTGCGTAGTTCCCGCAAGGCCATCCGTCGGGAAATTCGGGAAATTCATGAAAATGCCTCGGATATTGATGAGGACGAGCGCGGCTGGAAAGGTCTGATGTTGCCATGGGCCCGCCCGGCGGTGATCGCGGCTCTGGGCATTGCCTTCTTCACGCAGGCCGGTGGTCTGGAGATGATGATTTACTACGCACCGACCTTCCTGTCGGATGCCGGGTTTGGCAATTCCGCAGCGCTGCTGGCCAGCCTTGGGATTTCAATCGTCTATCTGGTCATGACCCTGCTGGGCTGCATTTTTGTGGACCGCATTGGCCGCCGCCGTCTGGTGCTGATCATGGGTCCGGGGTCCGTCCTTAGCCTGATCGGGCTGGGCATTATGTTTGCCATCCATCCGGACAAAGGCAGCGTCGGGAGCTGGGCGATTATCGCGTTCCTGCTGCTGTTCATGATGTTTAATGCCGGGGGTATTCAGGTTGTGGGCTGGCTGCTGGGGGCTGAGCTGTTCCCGCTGCCCATGCGCGCAGCCGCAACCAGCGTGCATGCCGCTGTGCTGTGGGGGGCCGATCTGCTGGTGACCTCAACGGCGCTGACACTGGTGCAGATTGTCACGCTGGGCGGCACCATGTGGATTTATGCCGGGGTCAATCTGGCCTCTGTGCTGTTTGTCTACTTCCTTGTGCCGGAAACGGCGGGGGCAACGCTGGAGGATATTGAGACCGCTCTGCGCCGTGGCGAATTCAGGCCGCGTGTGGGGCAGGACCCGCGCATCCGCTCCTACGATGAAGAAGAGAATGAAGACGCTGTTCAGGCGACGTCTGCTGCCTGAAGCGTAGTGGTCTGAGTAAAGACCGGAAGAAAGGCTCCTGCGGGGGCCTTTCTTTTTGCCCGGTTCTTGTTCTTGTTGGGCGAGAGTGGCTTCTCAGCGGAAAACCAGCCCGCCATCAATCATGACGGACTGACCCGTCATGTAGTCCGCATCAGCACTTGCAAGGTAGGACACAAACCCTGCCACATCGTCCGGTGTTTCAACCCGGCCCAGCGCGATGCCCTCCACATATTTTTTGTAGGTTGCCCCAATTTCGGCCCCGGTGGTTTCCGCCATGCGGCGGTCAATTTCCGTCCACATATCTGTGCCTACAACGCCCGGACAATACGCGTTGACGGTAATGCCGGAGGACGCCAGTTCCTTGGCTGCCGCCTGCGTCAGGGCCCGGACGGCAAATTTGGTGGCGGAATAAATCCCCAGAAATGCGTAGCCCTCATGTCCGGCAATCGAGCAGGCATTGATAATTTTGCCTTTGCTTTTCTGGGCTTTGAATGCTTTGGCCGCAGCCTGAATACCCCATAGCGTGCCCTGCACGTTGATGCGGAAAATGGTTTCCACATCTTCAGGCGTTGCATCCACAACCGCACCCACATGCGCGATCCCGGCATTGTTGATCATGATATCGACATGGCCAAACGCCTTGCCGGCTTCCTGCACGACGGTAAAGACCTCGTCGCGCTGGCTGATATCGGAGGTCTGGATAAGCGTTTTGCCCCCAAGGGCCTCAATTTCCGCAGCAACAGCTTCAAGCTTATCTTTCTTGAGGTCTGTCAGAACGACAGAGGCTCCGTCGCGGGCGAGACGCAGGGCGATGCCGCGCCCGATTCCCTGCGCGGCCCCGGTGACAATGGCGGTTTTCCCGGCCAGTTTTTCTGAAAAAGACATGGCGTGATCTTCCTCCTCAAAGCGCATATTGCGCTGTCCTCAACGCTGGAAAAGCCAGCGGGTTTGGACAAGTGCAGAGGGAAGATGTCACGGGGTTGTGACCCCGGCCAGAGGCACCCGCAAGGCGAGGCTCCGGCCGGGGGAGGCGTGCCCTTTTAGTGCGGGCGCGCGGTAAACTGTTCCAGCCAGTGGATGGTGTAATCCCCTTTCTGGAACTCAGGGTCAGCCAGAATGCGGCGGTGCAGCGGGATAACGGTTTTAATCCCTTCCACCACAAATTCATCCAGCGCACGGTGCATGCGGGCAATGGCCTCGGCCCGTGTCGGGGCGTGGACAATGACCTTGGCGATCATGCTGTCGTAATACGGCGGCACCTTGTAGCCGGTATAGAGCGCACTATCGATGCGCACACCCAGACCGCCCGGTGCGTGATAAACCGCCACAGTGCCGGGGCACGGGGCGAAGGTATCCGGGTCTTCCGCATTGATACGGCATTCAATGGCGTGGCCGGAGAAGGTGATGTCAGACTGCGTGTAGCCCAGCTTTTCTCCTGCCGCGATGCGGATCTGCTCACGGACCAGATCAACATCACACACCATTTCCGTCACCGGATGTTCTACCTGCAGGCGGGTGTTCATCTCAATGAAGCAGAACTGCCCGTCCTGATACAGGAACTCCAGCGTGCCGGCGTTGCGGTAGCCCATTTTGGAAAGGGCGTCCGTCACCGTTTTGCCGATGGTGTCGCGCTGCTCTGCTGTAATGGCCGGGGACCCGGCTTCTTCCAGCAGCTTCTGGTGGCGGCGCTGCAGGGAGCAGTCACGTTCCCCGAAATGCACCACGTTGCCGTAGTTATCGCCCAGAATCTGGAGTTCGATATGCCGGGGCTTATCGAGGTATTTTTCCAGATAGACTGCATCATTGCCGAAGGCCGTGCGGGCTTCCGTGCGGGCCACGCTCCAGGCTTCCTCAATTTCGCTGGCATCCCGCGCGACTTTCATGCCGCGTCCGCCACCGCCTGCGGTTGCCTTGATCAGCACCGGATATCCGACCTGTTCCGCAACGGCACGGGCTTCATCCAGACTTTTCAGCTCACCATCGGACCCGGGGACCAGCGGCACACCCAGCATTTCCATGGTGGTCTTGGCGGTAATTTTATCGCCCATCATGCGGATATGCTCCGCCGTGGGGCCGATAAAGGCCAGACCGTGGGCTTCCACCGTTTCCGCAAAATCGGCGTTTTCAGACAGAAAGCCATAGCCGGGGTGGATGGCTTCCGCGCCGGTAATGGTCGCGGCGGACAGAATGGCCGCGACGTTCAGGTAGGAGTCCCGCGCAGCAGGCGGTCCGATACACACGGCTTCATCCGCCAGACGCACATGCATGGCGTCTTCATCCGCTGTGGAATGAACCGCTACGGTTTTGATGCCCAGTTCCCGGCAGGCGCGCAGGACACGAAGGGCAATCTCGCCGCGATTGGCGATGAGGATTTTGGAAAACATCACTCGATAATGGCGAGCGGCTGGCCAAATTCCACCGGGTCACCCGAGGTGACGAGCAGGGTTTTCACCGTGCCGGCTTTGGGGGCTTTGATCTGGTTGAAGGTTTTCATCGCTTCAATCAGCAGCAGGGTCTGGCCAGCGCTGACAATCTGCCCTTCACTGACAAACGGGGGAGAGGAGGGGTCAGGCGTGAGATACGCCACACCAACCATCGGGCTGTTGACCGCGCCGGGATGGCGGGAGAGGTCAGCCGGGGCTGCGGCCACGGGGGCGGCAGGTGCTGCGACGGCTGCCGGAGCAGGGGCCGCGGCAACAGCAGCGGGTGCCACAGCCTGCACCGTTGCGGGGGCGCGGGCCACCCGGATGCGGCTGTCTTTCTCCGAGACCTCAATTTCAGTCAGTCCGGTGTCGGTCAGAATTTCGGCCAATGCCCGAATGGCATCTGCGTCCACGAGCAATCCGCTCATTGGTCATCCTCATCTAGAATAAGATCTGTCATTGCCTGCAATGCCAGAGAATACCCCGCCACGCCTAGCCCACATATCACGCCAACGGCGGCGCGGGACACATAAGACATGTGACGGAACGGTTCACGACGGTGAATGTTGGAGATATGCACCTCAATCACGGGCAGGTCCGTGGCCAGCAGGGCATCCAGCAACGCCACGGAGGTGTGGCTGTATCCCGCCGGGTTGATGATGATGCCGCGCGCACGCTTGCGGCATTCCTGCACCCAGGAAATCAGCTCCCCTTCAATGTTCGTCTGACGGAAGTCGATTGCCAGATCCAGCTTGTCTGCTGTCTGGATGCAGATCTGCTCCACATCATCCAGCGTGGCGCGGCCATAAATTTCCGGCTGGCGCTGGCCAAGCATATTCAGGTTCGGGCCGTTAAACACAGCGATGAGGGGTCTTTCCATAGTGTTCCGGGCCGTAGCACGATGCCGGACAGCATCCAAGAGAAGAGATGCCCGAGACCTCTTAATCCTGCGTAAAAACGTGTGCTTTGTTTTTGCTGGCCCGTGTCTGTTGCGGCGGAATGGGGGCGCGGGTGCCACGTTTTTGCCATTTGGGCCGGGCATGCAGGGGGAGAGCCAAAAGGTTTCAGCAGGCAGAAAGCGGTTGCTTTTTGTGCTGTGTCCCGGCTTTACTGGCCGGGTGAAACGGAAAACGGAGTAAACAAGCGGATGTCAGCCCTGCGCCGGGCACTTCTGGGAAGTGTGTTTGTTATGGCCTCCATGGCCTCTGGAGCGGCAGCGAAAGCCGCAGCTCAAGGACCACAGGGGACAACCTCATGGGCCGACTCCGTTCAGCGCGCTCTGGCCGCGCGTGAGCAGCAGGACCCCACTTTTGACGCCCCGGGAGCCGGACACTCCGCGCACGCACACCACTTCCAGAAAGGCATGGCAAGCTGGTATGGCGGGCGTTTCCATAATCGCCGCACATCCTCTGGCGCGGCCTTTAACAAGGCCAGCCTGACCGCAGCCCACCCGACCGCGCCGCTGGGCAGCAAACTGCTTGTGACGTCTGAAGAGACCGGCCGCTCCGTGGTGGTGACGGTGAATGACCGTGGTCCTTACAGCCATAACCGCATTATTGATCTGTCACAGGCCGCTGCCGCACGCATTGGCATGCTCGGCGCTGGCGTGGCCCATGTGAAAATTGAAACCGCCCCGATTGAAGTGGCGTCTGCTCCGCAGGATGGCAGCGAATCCCTGGATTCTGGTGCCCTGCAGATGGATGCGGCGCAGCCGCAGTCCGGTGTGCGTGTTCTGCACCGTTCCCGCGCGAGATCAGCCCGCCACTAAACCCGTCGGCGCACCGAAGAGAGAGAAAGGCCGGTCAGGATGCTCCTGCACCGGCCTTTTTTGTGCGTCCCTCCCGCAAAGGATGCGGGATTATGGGGAAAATCAGAAGGTCAGCGGCTTGCGGCGTTCGCCCCGGGCGTAGATTTCCATCTCGGCATTGAGTTCCGCGCCCATCAGCACAACCCATGCGCTGACGAAGAACCACATCATAATGGCAATGACAGCCCCCAGAGGCCCGTAGGTGGCGTTATAACTGGCAATGTGCGCCACGTAATAAGAGAAGCCAAACGCCACAATAACCCATGTAATGGTGGCAAAAAGCGCCCCCGGAATAACCCAGCGCCACAGGCCGGGCGTCTTGCGGTCCGGCCCGAAACGATAAAGCGCGGACATGGCCAGAATCTGGAAGGTGAACATAATCACCGGGCCGCTCCACTGGGCCAGAAACTCGATGGAGCCGGGCGGGGTGGGGATGTTCAGCCAGGCTGGCAGATTGAGCAGGAGCGGGAGTGCCACCATCAGCGCCAGTGTGAGAGCCGCACCCAGCACGGCGGACAGTGTCATGGCCAGCGCTGTCAGCTGAAACACAAAGAAGTTACGGTTTTCCTGCGTGTTGTAAGCAATGTTCAGGGCTGCCAGAATCGATTTTGTGGCCGCAGAGGCAGACCACAGCGCCACACTGAGCGAGATCACGAGGGTGACGGTCAGAGAGCTGTGTGGCTCGGCCACCAGTGTCTGAATCCGGTCATAAATCAGAGCATAGGCTCCCGGTGGCAGCAAATTCCGCAGGACTTCAAGCTGAGGGGTGACTGTCTGCACATCAAACGCCAGCCCGTAGATGGAAATCAGGGAACTGATGGCCGGGAAGAGGGACAGGGTGGTATAAAAAGCGCAGCCTGCGGCCACGAGGGTAGTCGGGCCGGAAATCAGGCTTTTGAACGTCAGCGTAAAAATGGCTTTCCAGTCCCGCCACCGCAGGGCGGAAGGGCGCGAGAAAGTCGGGTTATGGGCTGAGGCGTCTGTGGTCTGCCCCTGTGCGGGGGCCTGATCATGCGGACGCGGAGCGGCTGGATCACAGAGAACCTGCATCGTTTATAAAGCATCCTTTTTGGTGTGCTGTAACGGGCGGTTCCCTTCACGGAAGAGAACGGGGGTTCTGCAATGTTCAGAAGGCTGTGCAGACGTGAAGAAACCGAATGAAGCCCGGTTTTATAGCCCCTCAGGCCTGTTTTCCATGTTTTTTTAAAACTGTCCTTTTTTTGACTTGCGCTTGTGGCGTTCTGGCCTCATATGCACCCCCCTACGCAGCAACGCACGTGCCACTGGCCCTCTGAGGTTACGCAACGACGTCAAGCGTTCTGGCAATCTGGGTTTCCGTTTTTTAGGGGCCCTTCTCTGGTCGCTGGTCCGTTAGACCGTTTCGCAACTCCTCCTCGCGTATTTATCAAAAGCGATGGAGCCTTATATTGGGGGAATGGGTGGGATGAATCCCAAAATCGCCCGTTTTTTCGCTGAGCAAAAGCCAGCAACGCCTTGCCTCGTCGTCGATGTCGATCAGGTTGAGGCGCGTTATCATGCCCTGACAAGCGCTCTGCCGCATGCGCGGGTGTATTATGCCGTCAAGGCGAATCCGGCCATGCCGATTCTGAACAGACTGGTAGGGCTTGGGTCCTGCTTTGATGCCGCCTCATGGGAGGAAGTGTCTCTCTGTCTGGAAGCCGGTGCGGCGCCTGATGCCATTTCCTTTGGCAATACAGTCAAAAAAGTCTCTGCCATCCGGGCCGCTTATGAGGCCGGGGTGCGGATGTTTGTGTTTGACTGCCGGGAAGAGCTGGAAAAGCTGGCGGCGCATGCCCCAGGGTCCCGCGTGTATTGCCGCCTGCTGGTGGATAATGACGGCGCGGAATGGCCGCTGTCCCGCAAGTTTGGCACGACGCTCGACTCCGCACGGGAGCTGATGCTTCTGGCGCGTGAGCTGGGGCTGGACCCGTATGGCCTGTCCTTCCATGTCGGCAGCCAGCAACTGTCTTCTGATGCGTATGAGGTGGCGATTGCCCGTGTGGCCGCGCTGTTTACAGACCTCAGTGCAGCCGGGCTGGACCTGCGT
Source organism: Drosophila asahinai (assembly GCA_008042795.1). Taxonomy (NCBI): domain Eukaryota; kingdom Metazoa; phylum Arthropoda; class Insecta; order Diptera; family Drosophilidae; genus Drosophila; species Drosophila asahinai. The sequence continues at coordinate 21,671 of VNJZ01011530.1, forward strand.
ATGGTCAATCTGGGTGGTGGTTTCCCGGTCCGTTATCGTGCGGATGTGCCGGAAATTGACCATTTCGCGCAGGCGATCAGCCACGCCATGACCACCCATTTCGGCAATGCCCTGCCAGAAATGCTGGTGGAGCCGGGCCGCTTTATTGTGGGTGAGGCCGGGGTTGTGCGGTCAGAAGTGGTGCTGGTCAGCCGCCGTGGGCGGGAAAACGGCCCGCGCTGGGTCTATCTGGATATCGGCCGTTTTGGTGGTCTGGCAGAAACGGAAGGTGAAGCCATTCGCTACGCCATTCGCACGGCACGGGATGGTGGCCCTACAGGCCCCGTCGCTATTGCCGGCCCGACCTGTGATGGTGCGGATATCATGTATGAAAAGACAGCCTATGAGCTGCCTCTGGCGCTGGAAGCCGGGGAACAGGTGGATCTGGAAGCGACAGGCGCTTACGTCTCGACCTATTGTTCCACCCGGTTCAATGGCTTTCAGCCACTGACCGAGCATTATATCTGATATGTTTTGACAGGGGAGCAGGCCTTTCAGGGCCTGCTCCCCTTGTTTTATGCCTCTTCCGCCCGGACCAGACACAACGGCAGCCCAGCCCTGTGCGGGCCTGCCTTTGCAGATGGACTGATCTGGCTCAACACTCTCCCGAACTTTTATGACGGATCTGGAGAGATTTCATGAAAAAAACAGGACTGATGCTTGCGGCTCTTCTGGCCTCTGCGGCCCCTGCCGGAGCAGGGTTTGCACAGACCACCAGTTCCGCAACACCCGCCCCAGCGGCTTCACCTGCTGCAGCAGATGCCGCCGCGCAGGATTTTGGACGCCTCTCTGTGGATGGCGGCACGGCCTTTGAAGATATCGGTCTGGCGCGTCAGGCTATTTTTGACGGGGATCTGGAAACAGCGGGGCGGCTGATTACAGACGCCAGTACAGCGCTTGAACGCGCCCGCGTAGACAATACAGCCTTCCAGAAAGCGGAAACAGACCTGCAACCCGCCAAAACAAAAGCCGCACAGCCTGCTCACACGGCGTCTGCCAGCAGCACGCCGGTAGCATGGTTGCCGATTGATGGAGAACTTGTGCTGGACGAGGCAATTGAGCCTTCACCGGAGAAAAACGCGGCGGTTGCAGCCGCCAATCGCCATCTGCGGGCAGGTAATACGGCACGGGCCGGAGAGGTGCTGAAAGTCTCCGGTATTGATGCGGATTATATTATCGCTGCGGTTCCGCTTGAGCAGACCCGTAAAGATGTGTCCCGTGCTGCAAAGGTTCTTAAAGGGAACCCTTACAAGGCCAGTGAAGCCCTGCGGGATGCCCAGAACGCTGTGCGCTATGCGTCAGTCAATGTGCAGGCTGTGCCGCAGCAGGCCCCTGCTGCACCTCAGGCAAAATAAGCCACAGCTCACCATTGAGAGCCTGTGGCAGGCCCCCGGTTGCTTTGCGGCAGCCGGGGGCTTTTTGATTTACTGTTTCAGAAACGGGGCTGCTGCTTTCGGGGTGCCGCCCTCAATTGGCAACGCAGGATTACGGGACCATTCGTTCCATGACCCCATATAAATCCGCAGTTTTTTGAAACCGGCCTGAGAAAGGGCAACATAGGTATTGGCGGCACGTGCGCCTTTGAAGCAATAAATGATGATATCATCATCAGGTTTCAGGCCACGGGATGCGGCAAGGGGGAGAGTTTCTTCAGGAGAGCGAAAAGACGCCTGCCCGTCAGAGACTTTCATGAACTCATACCATTCGATCCACACAGCTCCGGGAATACGGCCTTTCCGTGGGGCGAAGTCCACGCCATACGGGGACGAGCTTTCTGCCAGCCATTCCACTTTGTCACGATTATCCAGCAGGCGGACGCTGGGGTCTGTCAGCGCATGCCGCACATCCTGATAGGTTGCCATCAGACTATTCTGAAGAGAGACCGGAAAAACCGAGCGCTCTGGTCTGGTTTTTTCCGTTGTCAGGTCGCCGCCAGCCTGTTTCCATGCCATCAGGCCACCATCAAGAATACCAACATTGGGGTAGCCCAGATAACGCAAAATCCAGTAGCCACGGCATGATCCGCCATACCGCGTATGTAGCGCGTCCTCGTAAATAATCGCGGTTTTCGTACCATCGAGACCATATTCAGAGAACAGGGCTACAAATTTTTCCTGAAGGGTTTTCAGACCGTCTTCTGTTGTTTCTGCAAGATAGGTAAAGATATCCGGCATATTCACAGCACCGGGCAGATGGCCTGCCTCAAAATCCTTGCTGTCTCGCACGTCAATAAACACAACATTGCCCGTGGAGATAAGCTCCTGAACCTGTTTGGGGGAAAAAAGAACAGTACCGGACATTCATGGTCTCCACATCTGGTTGAATGTCAGGGGTTTTATCAGTCTCCATGGGGTCCCTGTAGAGGGTCTGTATGCGGTGCCGTTATGAGGCAGGCAGGATGCTCTCAGGCGTCCTGAAAATTCTGCGTTCGTCCATAGTGTGTTTGAGGAATTAACAATATTTTTTCAGGATACGAAGTGGCTTTTAATGTGAAATTTTTGTTTATTGTTCTGTGTGCTG
>VNJZ01011538.1:0-35531 GCA_008042795.1 Drosophila asahinai
TAAAATACACCTGTTCTTGGTCATTTAGATTGGCGGCCTGTTCCTCATTTACGTTTTCAACTGCATTAATTTCATCATCATCTGGCTCGCAGTTTCTAGTTGTTCTTTTAGAAGAGCATTAAATTCAAAGATCATTGGATTGTTGTTTGTACCGCCTCTACTTCTTATTAAATAAAATAGGTGCTCCAGAGCATCCTGATTAATACATTACTTTCACCCCAGACATCTTGCGCAAGCATCAAAATTGAATTTATGGAAAGTATTAATCCGTCTATACAATAAACTTTGTGGGGGTATTAGCATTTGTTTAAATAATCTTTCATTTCAGTAATGTAGTTTTCTGTGTCACTATTCTTCTGCATGGCGGCCTTGAAAGGATTTTTAGTATATATATTATTGCTATTCAAGCAACCGAAGAGCCTATTCATTTTTTCATTAAATTGAACTGTTGCAAGTGTTTGTTCTTCGCAGTCATTAAATGCGCCATTTTGTATAAGGGTCTTTAAGGCAGAAGCGACTGTTTGGCTAAATACCTGCGTAGCATAATTAACATTCATTTTTCCAAAGGAGTTTGGGTCTATATGTTTCCGAGATAGCTTTGGGCACAACCGAGTTGAAGAGTTATTTGTGTCAATTTCAAACAATTTAACAATAATTTTCCATAAGACATCTGGTCGCCACGTGGTTCCGCATCGTTGCGTTCGCTTCTTCAAGGCTTCCAACCGCCGGAGTAGACGTACATCATTGAGGTTGTTGTACCGGGTATGTATACAAAATTTGTGTGTAAAATACACACCACACTTTTTAATTTTACACGCCTAGGGGGCGCTATTTTTAATAAATTTCTACTTGGCCAAACGGTGTGACCGTTGGTAAAAACTTTAAAACATCGCAGAATTTTGAATTTTGTTGTTGGTATTTTCATTGATAAGGTGTTAGGTCTTATTAAAAAACCGTTAGATTCCTTTCAAAAGCACAGAAATAGAAGAAAAGATTCAAAATTTCGTTTTAAAAATAAATAATGAAATAAATTAGGTGGCCCTCCCAAAAAAGCCGTTTTGTGGTGTCGACTCTATCGCTGAAGTGAATCACCAAAAAATAGTTGCAAAAACATAGAAAAAAAAAGAAAATAGAAAAAAAAGATGATATTATTGAAGAAATTAATTTCGTGGAAGCTAATAAATAATAATGTAACATAATTTAACACCCTGCAACCTGATTAGAAATCAAGGGATTTCTTGTTCTTCTTCTTTTTAGGGTACGAACGGACGGTACGCTTTGTTCAATTTTTATTTTTCAAGCATGTTCGTTTTCATAACGAAGTACAACTCCTGATCAGTTTCTGGATATGTTATTTCCGCATAAATGATCGATCTTGTCGAGCATCCAAACCAGAATCCGAGAATGTGGTAAGCCACTCTTCAGCCATTCAACCGAGTACATTGAGAAACTGACTTCCACAAAAACCCTCTGCTTTACAATGTAATCAGTTGTCAGCAACATATTCGTCATATTAGACCAATGCGGACTGCACTTGATCGAGATGGATTCCACAAGAGAATACAAACTTCAGCTATCAGAAGATAGCATCCTTTCTGGTGTTGTTGGGTTCGACTTATGTTTTTTTTTTTTGATATTTCCTCAGAGGCAAAGCATGATAAAGGAAGGACAAAAGAGATAGGACTGTTTGCCGAGATTTTACGAAGTGAAGGGACCCCAGTGAACCTATGAGCAACGGAAATAGTCGTTATAAATGAAAAGTCTTTGGGAGGTTAATGTACATATAATTCTCATAAATTCTTTATTAATTCGATTTTTAAAATGTCTTGTTTCATTTGTGTCGCCTTCTTTTGGTTTAATTAGTTTACTCTTCTATGCAAATGCCACACATTATTTTATATTTAAGTATTCTGTATAAATATTTCTTCCGCCTTCCAAGCAATTACCGAGTTCTTTTCGAGTATTTATCTGGGTTTAGTCAATAATTATTTGTTGGTTAAATAATTTTAGCAATTTATTTATATAATTAAATTCTATAATTTGCCTTGCATCGCGGTTCCCCGTTTTGTTTTACAGTGTTTTGACGTGATCGTGTCAGTGTTTAGTTTACTTATCTTATGCACATTTATATTTGCAAAAAACATGAATGGCTATCTTGTATTTAATATATTATTCTGTATCTATTCAATAATCGAATGTGAGTAAAAAGCAACAGTCAAACTTAAAATATCTCTGAATAAAATCCTTTAAAATATATACACCTAAGATAAAGGAAGTCGGACAAAACACAATGGATATTAATTGGAAACAATGAATCCTGGAAACAGTATACAAATGTAATTTCTAAACGTTAAATACACATTTACCAACATCTATGCCATACTTAAGATCCATTTTTTTCCATTTCCACGTTCTTTTTCCCACTTTATTAATTTTTAGCTTATGCATTGTAATAATTTTTCAAAGTATCACCCTGTGTTTTCTCATAGTTTTACGTTTTTTTTTTCTTTTTCTTTTTCTTTTTCTTAAAAGTTTTTGTATCAATTTGCTTAAAGTTTACAACAATACTTTAACTTATTCATTAGTTATTAGTTTTAACCTTTTTCAACAAATCGCGCACTTTGAAAACGGGCCCGGAATCTTCGGCTCTCCATAGGACAAGAGCCTAAAATATGCGTAAATGAAAAGACTGAACAAAATCGATGCAAGTGTTAGTGTATGGCTATTGTAGGTTTACTTTTAGTAGACACTGTAGTACGTTGAACTGTTGCTTGGATTTATTACTATTAGAGCTGCTTTGCCACCTGATTTGTAGCTAGTATCTATAATTTACGAAGGAATAGTATGAAGGGAAATACTATGGCCTTATTTTCGCTATTTTCGCTAAAGTAAACTAATTTCGAAACCTTCTCGCCTATCTGTTTCAAGTAAGAAGTTTCAGTTAATCTTTTCTGTTCCCAATACTAAGAGTTTAAAACGACGTCAACTTAAATGTGGTCAGAGGTTCAATGTTCAAATTCAGTTCAGAAACAAGTCAGCGAATCGCGGCAGCTCTAATATTTTGACTGTTTTTACTGTGATATTTGCAATATTTCTTTTGGTTTTTGTTTATCGTTAAGTTCTATTTTAAATATGCTGTACGTAGTGGAGGAAAAAACACTTAAAATGTTTCGTTAGAACGAGCTTCTTTGACTACCTGCCGCAGGGCTCTCCTTCTTCGGGTTTGGCTCTACGGTTTGACTATTTTCGCTTAGTTTGGCTTGTGTGTCGGAGTGTGTAATTCATTTTAAATTTCATTTAAAATAGGAACAACCCGCGCGCGCCTGGCACCGCTTGGGTCTCGAACCTAGGGGCCGCGTCCGCCGCCTACTGCTGCTGGACGAGCAGCTGCTCCACCTGGTCGGCGGTGCGCAGTAGGAAGGCGGCGCTCTCGCGGTACGCAGATATCACCTGCCGGGCCGCGGTCACCTCGTTGGCGCTTAGCTTGTGCGGCAGGATGGGCGGCGCCCGGGCGGACTGTGCATCCAGCCCTCCGCCTCCGGCGCCCACGAGCAGCTGCTGCTGCTGCTGTTGCTGCTGCTGCTGTTGTTGCTGTTGCTGCTGCTGCTGCTGCTGCTGGAGCTGCTGCAGCTGCTGGGTGGCGGTCACCAGGGCGTTGTTATTGTTCACGCTGCTCAGGCTGGCCAAGTTGGCGGCGCTCAGCTGCGAGTTGATGTTGCCTGCCGCGGAGTTGCTGCTGTTGTTGCTGACCAGGTTGCCGCCGAGACCGCTGGTCAGGCTGGTCGGCTTCATTGAGAGATCGGTGGGCGTAACTGAAAGATTACCAATATACCAATATAAGGATCCCTTTAAGCTCAAGCCTGGCTCTACTTACCATTTCCTAGGCCAGCCACACCCGGAAAGTAGCCGGGATAGCTGGGAGCCCGGCCTGCGGAAACTGCCGCCGCCGCTGCCGCTGCTGCCGCAACGAAGGGCGAGGCCGTCGACGGAGAGCTGAAGTCCGTGGTGTATGGACTGCTGGCCGGCAGTCCGGCTCCGTTCGAGGCCCCGGCCCCGTTGGCCAGGGTTAGGCCGGTGACACTGGCGCCGCCGCTCACGCTGGCGTTCGAGCTAAGGGCCAGCGGGGAGCTCCGCGCCGAGCTCATGCCACCGCCGCCCCCACCTGCCACTCCCCCGCTGGTGCTGCCACCGCCTCCGCTGCCGATGCCGCTCACAGTGCCCACCGCTCCGAAGGGCATCCCGTCCGCGTGCTCCGAGTTGGGTGTGGATCGTGCGAAGCCGACGGCGCTGACAAACGGCAGGGCGGCGGCGGCCACGCTGGTCAGGCCAGAGGCATCCGTGGCTCCGCCCACACCGCCACAGGTGACCGTGGCGTTGCCGGCTGAGGTTGTGCTGGTGCCGCCGGCCCCAGAGCTGGTGGCTGCCACCACGGCGGCAGCCGCCGCGGCCGCTGCAGCTGCTGCCACAGCGCTGCCCGGCGCCGGAACTGCATGGGTGATGGGCTCCAGGCCAATGCGCATTCGCTTGGCGTTCATCGACTCGTTCTCACAGGCGATGGCCAGGATTTGCTCCGCCTGCACGGAGGTCAGGTGGGCGGGCGTGGGTCGGGTCTGCAACGGAAGCAAATATTTGTTAAGTAATTTAATTATCCCGAAACTTCAGGCACTCCGTCTCCCAATTCTATGGTTTATCTCGATTGACCTTTGAGCCTGCACTCACCGTATTCTCCCATCCGTCGCGGGTCTTCTTGTTGCGCCTGCACGACTTGAGATAGGTGCGGATGCGTTTGCGGGATCGATCACTGAACTCGGGGAACTGGCGGGCGCACGAGTCGATGATGGCCTGGATCTTCTCCTTGGGCTGCTTCGAGATGGGAATGATGCGATCCAGGTTCTCGTCGACGAACAGGCGCACGAACATCTGAAAGCGAGGGAGGGGAGAGTTGGTAACCCGACACCTAACCGTGACCAGGATCTCTGGCGAATCTTTGGCAACGCTTGGCTTTACATTCGTCGCTCACTCACAGCTCTCGCTTTACTCACATTGAAGGCCTTGAGCCGCTCGGGATCGTGGGTGGTGGCCAGCTTCTCGTCCAGCTTGTCATCGGAGTCGTCCTCGGACACCTCGTCCTCCTCCTTCTGGCCCGACGAGTTCGTCTCGTCCTGCGTCTCCATCGGTGAGTGGGCGTCCTGCCGCGGCACCGGCGACAGCGAGCTGTCCATCTTGACGCTGGCCGCAGCTGCTGCCGCGGCGTTTTGGGCCAGAGCGTTCTGGTACTGCGCCCACAGGCCGCCCACCACGCTGAGGTCCGGACCCTCAGTCCCGTTGCGGACCGCCGTCGAGTTCTGGTAGTTCCAGGCCAGCAGCATCAGCTTCAGCTTGTCGGCGTCCTTCATCAGGCCGGCGTAGGCCTCCGACTCGCTGGCTCCGCCGCCGCCCAGGCCGCTAACCACTTCGCCCAGGAGACCCCCGGCGCCGACGACGCCGCCACCGCCGCCTCCTGTGCCAGACCCGCCTCCTCCTCCTGCGCCGCCGACCACGCCCACACCGACCAGGCCGGTGGAGGTGTCGGTGCTCACGACCGGTGTTGCCGGAATGGTTTCCTGTGAATCAAACGAAGACAAGAATAAATATAAGTATATAAAAATAGGTTTAGAATTATGGTTTAATTTAACGATGTTTAAATACTCTAAATAAATTACTTACAACCCTTTGGGTCGGGTAACTCTTATCAAAAATACCCTAGGGTAGATGTAGGAAAAATATTTTGTAAGTGCAGGAATCTCAGTTTGGTTTGATATCGTAGAGTTCTTTGATTCAATTGTTTCGGAATTTATTTAAAACTAAACTATTTTTAAGAAATTCACTTTATCTGTAAATGAAATTATATCAAGCATTTTTATACCCAATATCCATAGGGTACAAAGGGAATTATAATTTAGTGCCAAACAATTAACAACACAATTAAATTTCTGTGTTACTAAGATCCTGCAACATTTACGTTTGTGTTACTTAATAATTTCTTTGCAACATTTGTTTAAATTTGTCAACACTTTTCATGGATTCAAATGCATAATTTGACAAAGTGGAGAAGCCGTGACCATGTGCCTTTAAATTTCACCCACAATGATGTGGATACCGGGTATCTCACAGTCGGTGACACACGACTGTACCTTTCTAACTATATGTTTAATTCCTTTGGCAAATAAATAAATAAAATAAAATAAGCTATCAAACACTTGGGTATTAACAGCCACGTCATGTTTAAAAATCCAGCTTTTATAACTTCTATCTATTTATCATAAAAGGGCTTTCGTGGTTTCGATTTGAAGGGGTTTCCCCCTTACAATTTTTTTTTGGGCTCAATAAGAGAGCTGGCGAAGACCGCTAAAAGTTTCGGCACTCCATTCGATATGCCAAATCCCAATGATTAGAAGTAGAACCAGTTGGAAGTTCGTTAGACCATTCAAAAGAATGCAAAAAAGACGCAACGTCAAAGAAAGCTTCCCGGGCCCCAGCCAAAGATTCAAGCGGAAAGTTTTCCCGACTTTCATCTTCAGGCCAGGTCCAGTTCACCCTCAATTTGCTTCTTTTTCCTTGCTGTCCATTCTTGGGGTTGCCTTATTTCACAGTCCGCCTTTTGTGCACTGGAAATTAGTCTACTTGGGTGCCGGGGGTCAGGTCACTTGGTGGCTCGCTTCCCTTCCTGCCCATTGCGGCCAACATGGCTCTAATGAAACATTTCGCCCAAGACGTTGGGCGTCCGGCACACAAGCTTTTTTCCTACGCTCTCCTTTGGTTTTGCGGTTGAAGGACACTCCCACGGTGGGATGGAGTGGGTTCTGAGATTGGGGACTGAAAGTGGGGCTGAAACTGGGGCTGGCAGCACAAGCTGTGTTCCGTGTGGATGGCCATCGAGATTGAGGCTTCCTTACTTTCTCTTTAAACGTGGAAGGACTCCAAGTCTTAATTAACATTAATTGGCTGGATCTCTGGGGCACATGGGTGGATAACTCCACGACTGACTTCTGACTTCTGACGTGTTTCGAGAGGAAATTGTGTGGAGTGGAGTATCAACAAGGAGCTGGGAGTGCTATATCTCTACCCTGATCAGAAAAGCCGGCGGTACTTGCCTTTTTCATAGGTTAATTATCGTGTGACATTTTTTCATAGAGCCTGCTGCTGGCCCCGTTCAACATCGTTTCCTTCTTCGTTTCGGCTCTTCTGTGGAGTTTGAACACATATTTTCGAGTGTATTGCCAGAAAGTGAAACAAATATTTGCTTTATTGCTTACAGCCCCAACCCTTTGCCGATATATATATGTACATCTTTCCCTTCAATACCCACAAACCTCTCACTCAAACACATCGTGTGCAATTTCTTTTAATTTCTTCAGCACGATTGCGTAGTTGGGTTTCGAATTTGAATTCTCATTAGACTAAGTTGTCAGGCCACAGCTCGAAACCGACTCGAGACTGACAGTTCGCTCCGGCCCCCCAAAGCCTGCCCTTACTGAGCCCGTCTCAAGCATCCACTCGCACTCGCACTCGCACTTGCACCTCCCCCGAAAACCGATGTCGTAACCACAAAAACTTTGGAGCTACCCCAAGCCCCGGCACACACACACACGCGCCGAGGGAGCGATGGAGTGGGACTGAGACAAAAACTAATGCATATGTTTAGGCATTTTAATTTATATACGACACACACACTCGAGGAAAGGAACTTCTAAGAAAGCGCACACCCACCAGCCCCACACACTAGTCGCACTCCGAATCCAGACGCCCAAGCCAAGGCCCGGCCCGCCGCCTTCGTCGTTGATAAAAGCAACTTCCATTTCATTTAAACTACAATTTCCTTGACAGTACACAGAGGCAACCCCTTGGCAGGGATGTTGTTCGCTCTGGATCTGGGGGACTGGGACTGGGACTAGGACTGGGACTGGGGCTGGGGCTGGGGCCCAGGACCTGGCAACCCTTTCACGCACTTATGAGCTAAACGCAAATTTTCTTAGCTGCCTTCTAGGCGCAGCTCCTGCCTCTGTCCTCTGTCTGGAGAAATATGTCATCGGCAGTTGACGACGGGTAGGGAAAGATCGCAGGGCCAGGCAGCTTCCTGGATGGGCGGTAATTCATTATGCGTGTGCTTAGAGGTTGCCGGCATTGTAGTGGTAGTGGTGGGAATGGTGCTAGTGGTGTGCTCCAGACACCGACACAGACACAGCCGAAGTCAAAGTCTGCTTTTAGGCTGGCAGGCAGCAGCAGCAGCACATGTTTATCCTCCACCCTGTCACCTCGTCGGGCTGTTAGTTTTGGGAACTGCCTCCTGCATCGAACTCCGAGCACACCGCCTCCTAACACTGCCTTACGGGAAAGGACTTTTCTCGTAAGATGCCAAAAGCCCGCATATTTCTGATATTTCGAGGAGCTTCCTGCTTTCCCATCCCCATCCAGGGCCCACAGCCGAAAAAGGGTTACAAATTTGTGTGAGACTTCAAAAGCAACTTTCCCCAACTCGCAGACGAGACGAGAAATGGAAATAAATGCTAGGATTAATGGCCCTCCTCCGAATTTTCCAGTGCGTGTGCGTGTGCGTGTGCTTCTCTGGCTGGCAGGTGTTACTCATACGCCTGGTGGGCTGCTGTCAGGCCCAAAACAAATTACTTGCCAGGCAGGGACGGCCCCTCATCTTTGGCATGCGGCTGCCGGCAAAGTCAAGGCTGCCCCGGATGAGCCCCTTAGCCAAAGTCTTGCACGAGGAGCTCGAGCCGAATCCTTCCCCCGACCGCGTTGAGGCACAAGGACTCCCAACGGAGTTTTTCTCCTTCCGTCACAGCCTTGGACTACGAAAAATGTTGCCAGTTTCCAGGGCCAAAGTCTTTGTCGAAGTCCAGTCACTGCCCTTTCCAGCCCCCTTTCTTGTTTCGTTTTAATTAATGGAAAATTTGTATGTTTTCTTCTTATTCATGTGGCTGGTCCTTCAGTGGCAAAAGATACGGCAAGTTGGGGATCCTTTTCGACTCGATTGGCAAAAGAAATTGAAAGACGTTGCCCGAACTGCTCCACCTGGCCAGAGACTCGGGCACCCTCGAACTGCGTCAATTGCCAATTGGTTCTCATCTTGATTAGAAATTTGTCTCCGGAGTTAACGTCTCACAATTCATCAGAGACTGGAGGAAGACTAGCAGCTCATGCTGTACCGCTCCCCGTGACTTCCAATAGAATGTTCCTATTCCAGCCTTCCCGCCTAGGGACACTGCATTTGGGTTAAAAATTCAACTGCAACCCTCGAATGCATTAAATGCATGTACAGCCATAGAATACCCATATATGTATTCACATATATAAACCCGAAAAAAATGTAAAATTCCACAATAAAATAATATCTACGCTGGTCAAGGCAATTACAAAAAAAGAGAGCCGCACAACATGGAAGCTGCAGTTTACGTGATGGGAGGCAGTGCACCAATAAAAAATATAAGCCAGGAATATAGAAAAAATCAGGAGTTGGGTAGTGCCGGTCGGGTATGTTGGGCCACTTTCAAATTAGTTACCAGTCACGGTTTTAGTCGGGCGGAGGGGGTGTCGACCCTCACAACAAATACCCTGTCGTATATATGAAATATTGAAAGCGATATACATAAGTGATATGTATGCGACTACATAGGTTGCATGTGACTCCGATATTTGTGTAGACTGGGAAGTTATTTATTTGTTCGAGGCCCAGAGAGGCGACAAAGGGCGTGTGATGCATCAGGTAATAACCGGCTTAGTCTGATAGTTCAAAATGGGGATTATGGCAGGGTAAGCTGTGCCTAGGTTTTAAAACGTCGAAAGATAATTAAAAGGCCGTCGACAGCTATTAGTATTTTGATTTGTAGGAATCAGTCTTTGGATGATCGTAAGCAACTGGAGAATGGCTATGATCTCGGGATCAGAGGTCCCACTACGGCAGCCATTATTCGCCATTAATACTTCTCAAATCCCCGATCTGACCCTAATCCATACGTATTTTAATGCCAGATGCCAGAGGTACCTCTCCAGTCTATTGTTCGCGAATCATTTGCATAAATTGCATCTGAATGTCGGCATGGCAACGCCTAGCACTCATACGCTCCGTGGGCGCCATTATAAAATTTTGCGTTTCCGCTGAAATTTCTATTTATTTTATTTTTTTCAGCCACACGCACAAAGCAAAGGGAGGTGCAGGGCGGAGCTAAAGCGAGGTGAAACTGTTGTGCTGTTCTCGCAGCTAAAAAGTGAATGCAGCTGCAGGTAAAAAGTGGGATGAGTGCTACTGCTGCTGGTGGGATTATACATATTTTAATGCTTTGCACTTCCAGCGAGAAATAAACAAACAACAGTTGCCAGTAAAAAAAAGTAGCTCCAGAAAGGGACAGATTTCATGCTAGCCAAGGCTGGAATTCTCTACACCTTATTAATAAAAGTGAATACAAACATTTCAATAATTATATTCCGAAACTGTGTGTGAAACGATATATATCAAATACCTTTAGCCATATACTTGTACTTTCCCCAATTATAGAGTGAAAATATCTCATGTTTCTATTCTATTGCATTTTGGCATCTAACTTTTCCGTGCAGGATGCACTTCAATTCATAAGGATAATAAAATAATGTAAATAATTAAATATGATCGATATACACCTTTCTTAAATTCGACTAATAGAATATTAAAATATGCACCTTATAATCGATTTAAAAATATTACTACGCCGCACTGTAGCTCGTTTTCTCAAAAAACTTTGCAAAATTAATAACTTTTGATCTATTGAAAGTATCTACTTAATTTTTTATTAATAATAATTTACAAATCCCCAACATTTTTTAGGTAGTACGTTTATTAGGTTACGCCCACCAAAAAAGGCGTAATTTATTCGGCAAACTAAAACGTTTGATTTTTTACTGTAAAAATATATTTTTCATGGGAATTAATGAACTTAAAAATTCAAAATGATTAAACATATTTTTTTTAATACTCATTCCACAAATAACAAATATTGCATAATTTTTTTTTTGTTTAAATGTTTTTTTTGCAACTTGAAGCTATACTTTTCTGCCTTGCCGTTTTCCATACTGGCCGACTACAAAGTGCCAGTTTGGTAGTATGGTTTGATATGAACAATTATCGAAATCTGGAAATGCGCACAATTGTAGATCTGTTTTTTTTTTTGGTTTGTTAGTTGAATATCTCCCCTAATTTTTAGTATTATCTAGAGCTCGGCGAAATATGCCTTTTTTTTATTACTAAAAATTGGAAATAGGAAAAAAAAGATTTTTTTTAAAATCTAAATAAAATAGATGTACGAAAAAAAATGTCCATTTTCTTTTTAATTCAGATTTAAAATCGGTTTCTTAAAGCAGAAAAATGTGTTTTTTTTCTTTGAGCTTAACTACTTTTTAGAAAAATTAATTTAAATCTGTCGATTAAGCGAGTTTTTTACCTTTTTGCAACTACAGCAAAATTGTCAAACTTTGAGCAGCGATTATAAATACTAAACAAAATTTGTAAATTTTAAAACTTTGGTTTTTAATATCTTGATCAATCCCTAATTGAATGGTATCAAAAGATTTGCTAAATTCAACAACGCGAAATCCGACTTTTGCAACGAGTTTTCGTAAAATGAGCCACAGTACGCAGCCCTCTAAAATGAAAGAAATGTCGAAAAGTTTCCTGAACTTTTTTATTCCAGAATAGCTCGAAATCTTTTCTAATCATCGATAGAATTTTGACCCAGCAGTGATGCCACACATAAGAGCATCGTGCATTGCATTGTGCAACGAACAGGGGAAGCCTGGAGTGGCACGAGCCTTGGTGAACTATGGAAGGTGGGTACTACCCTTAAGCCCAGCCGCTGGCTGTTCAGCCTGCCACCCCCGCATGTTTGACTGCATTGATGATGTTTTGCTTTTCCATTTGCCACCCATCGGTAGGCAAAGTTATTTAGCAAATAAGAAGAACAGAAAAAAACAGAGAATCGATCCCTCTGTGCACTTGATTTCCTTTTTTCCGAGTTTTCCGCTGCTGGCCACAAAACGGGTCAAAGTTACTCACATCGGATCGCTTTTTGCTACTCGCTTTCGGGGGGCGTGTAATCGCTGTGCTTGCTACATATATTTTGGGGGGCACTGTAACTAACGGTACATGCCACTCAAACGCAAAACAACAAGGCTTTTTATGCAGCACGCGAATATTATTTGCCGGAGCCATAAAGTATGCAACATTGGGCTGACCACCACGGAGCTAGGCGCTGAAAGCAGGGACGTGGAGGAATCGATCAAGGAGCGTGTACCGCTCCTCCCTGTACGGTCTGATTAGTTTACAACGTGGTCAGGGCGAGACAGCGGGTAACCGCACCGAATGCTTAAATCCGGTGACAAGAAAGATAAGGAGTCGAATTTTTCGTGTTAGCTCTAGAGATAGCTCCAGCTCTCTTCATTTTTGTTAAAAAGCCACACTCACATACTAGAAGCTCATTCTATTTTTAAATTTTTTTCGCTGTCAACTTTTTGCGAGAAGAAAAAGCTTAAAAATTTTCGGCTTCACAAAAATCGCTTGCATATGGCAAATGAAATATAGGCACTTGCTTTTGGTTCTCAGCAAGTGAGGACGGGGGCAAAACTGGAACTAAACAGATTTCGTTTTTTATACTAGGGAACCCATAGGGTACAAGGATATTATAAGTTAGTGTCAACCGAGAATGTATGTAACGAGCAGAAGGAGGCATCTCCGACTCCATAAAGTATATATATTCTTGATCAGCATCACCAGCCTAGTCGATTTAGCCATGTCCGTCTGTCCGTCTGTCTGTCCGTGTGAAACAACAGATCTCTGAGACTATAAGAGCTAGAGTTACGAAATTTGGTGACACCATTGGAATCTGTTGCACGCAGATCCAGTTTGTTTTAAAATTTGGCCACGCCCACTTGCGCCCTCATAAATCATAAAAAAGGTTATTAGGCTATACTCGTTATTTTCGGGTTAAAGTTAATAGATACAATAAATAAATAAAATAAAATGGACGTTTCCTGGAAATTTCAGTACAATCGGATGGTAAACATGGGAGATATTAGCAATAAGGTTCGAATTTTAACACACCGCCCTACTGCTGTTGCAAGCTGTAGCCGACAGGTGGCGCATTCGAGCCTTGGTCGTGCGAAATAATGGCGCCAATGTATGTATGTACAATGTAGTGTATGTACATTTTTAAATTGCCTTTTAGTGTGAAGCGCAAACATTTAGGTACCGGGTATCTCACAGTCGGTCACACTCGACTGTAGCTTTCCCACTTGTTTTTTTTAAGGACAATGTGCTGCTTATATTCTTAAAAAAATCTAGTTTTACTGGGAGTCCCCAGATTAAGTGATTTCTCAAGGCTAGTGATTTAGCATCCTCAAAATAATAATGATAGTTAAACGTGTAGCTTGAATAAAATGTTGCTGTTCCTTTTGTTTTTTTAATAATTCTAAATTCCACTTAAAATGATTTGTTTACAAATTAAATGGTTATAAAATTGTAATATTTCCGGTACTACAAAAGATAATCGAAACAAAGGAAATAATCCCTTGGTCTTTCTTAATGCCTGTGTGCTTATTGTGTTTCCCTTTGCACAGAGTCCTTTTATTCTTCAATAATAAAGTCAAATTTGGCGCTTTCCCCTCGCATTCTCTTTGCAGAGCATCATTTGTAATTTGTCCCACCTCGCTATATATCGTTTTTTACACGCCCCCAACCGCCGCATCGTGTTCCGAAATTGAAACATAATATTGTCAGACATTGATGCCCGCTTCCTTCGGCGACCGCAACCGCACATACTCCTCTCGCCTTCTCGCTCTTCTTCCGTCTCTTTCGCCTGCCACTTAACCACAGCGGCCCAGCCTATTTTTCCACATTGCCACCAGGCCCCTTTCTCCTTTCTCCATCCTCCAGAGCCCCGATCCGATCTGCCGCAGAGGTGCGTAAATAAAATACAAAAAACAACGCCTACAAGTATGTAAAGAATACCCCGCATATGGTCGGGGATGCCCCATATGGACCAGTTAACCGAACGCGACGCGAGGCGGCGGAGAGGCTTCTTCTTCGGCCAGCCGGGTGAGTTTTTTAACGCTTTTTGCACTTGCCATTTGTGAAACGGCCTTCCCAACTTTTTCCCTTATTTGTATTCCCATTTACAACAACAATGAGGCCGGATCGAGGAGTGGGAGTGGGCTACTTCCTGCTTATCAGTGATTGCAGGCTGCGTGCGTGATGCGTGAGAGCAAAAGGGAGGAGAGTACAGAGTCACAAATGGCAATTGGTGCGCACACATTTTTAAAGGCGGAGCTTTTTTGGTCCTTTTTTCGCTGCAGTCGCTCTGCTCACACACACGCACGCACTCGGCTCTCACTGGACGGCGGCGGTAGGCTCCACTGCATCTGTGCCTGTGTCTGTGTCTGTGTCTGTGCTGGCGTGTAAAAATATTACGCACACAAAAATATATACACATATAAATGGAGAAAAAAAGAGGACCACCCGACGACCGCCGAGCGACGGAGCGACGGAGCGATGAAGAGATGAAGCGATGCAGAGAGTGCAGCAGCACAAAAAAGCAGCAGCATGCATCTGGGGGCATTATTATCAATGAGGAGGCCGTGGAGCCGATTCCCCCAGCCCAGCAACCCACAGCAGGGGGCTGCGAAAAAACGCAGGCCCACATACAAGGAAATCTACTTACTCATCTGCCGGGCTCAGCCTGACCAGGCCAGACATCACAATTAATGCGCACCACGCACACTGGCTGGGCCATAGGTTCGCAGGGTTGTTGCCCAGTTAATGCCACCCACCGACACCCACTGCCACCCACTCCAACCCCTTCTGCCCCGCACAACAGTGCTGCCCCACTCGCAATAATTTCTACACCCCATTTCGGGCAGCAAACAAAAATTGCATTTTATTTTTGGTTCTTACGCCTCGTGGCGGACGCATTCCAGTCCTTTTTTCCTTTTTCCCTTTTTTCCTATCCCTACAAATCACAACCTCCGCCCTCGCACCTTGGCTGCACGCATAACGTGCCCGTTAGTCAATGCATTAGGCTGCAGTTGGAGGGAGGAGGTGGGTGGGACAGGACAGGCGCCGGAAATGATGCGTGTGTGGATCGGCTAAAAGTTGGCAAATGTGTTTGCTAAAATCGGGGCTCTGCGTTCAGTTCCCAGTCACCACTTGATAAGTCCAAAGATGAGGTGGGAACAAATATAGAAAAGATCGACAAGTTCGGCGGTAGGTATTAGAAAATAGGATAATAAAAATATTAATTATCTATCTATTAATTTATATGATTTCTTAACAGAAAACAGGTACATCATTTTAGCTGCAGGATCCCATGAAATCCAATCGTAGCACCAGCGAGGTAAATACACACTCTCGAATCGCATTGCTTTATATCGGCTCATAAGTGCATTAACTGGCGCTTATTGCTCGATGAGCTACTTTGTCGCCACATTGCCAAGGAGGCCCGTCCTAAGTCCTAAGTCGTCTCCGACTCCGAAACCATTCTTTGGGTTCTGAGCAGCAGGTGCTGCTGCTGCTGATGGGGGCCAAGTTCCGATGCTGATTTGCATATGGAACCCTTATCATGATGCTGATGAAGATGGGGCTGGCGAGGCTGCTGACGACATCTGCAAGTCGGCAGTGCGTTGCAGTTAAGTGAAATCTATGGCCAAGCGCTGCCTCACCTCACGCACATTCCGTATACGCCATGTGTGCGGCAGGCCAATAGCATCGTTTTGGGCATACGAGATGGCGAGACTTTGTCACTTCAGGTGAGAGGGAAAGCCAGCGGCAGCAGACAGGGTAAGTCCCCAACCCCAAGGGCACTGTCAGGGATAAGAGAAGGGAGGAAGCGATGGACTGCACTTAACCTGAAGATGCCCTGCATAACACGGCCCACCCTGCGCCTATTACGATAATGCAAGGAAGTGGCGAAGAGAGGGGTTTCGATTATTGGTTGGTTGGTTTATAAACATTTACCAACTAGAATTGATTCGGAATATAGGGAATAAAGAGACTATATGTATACGTTAATCAGCTCAAAAACTTGAAAGGTCAGACTTCGACTAAAAGCGGGTAAAAGTCACCCTAACTATTTCCAGCTAACATTTCTGGAAAACTATTTTCCTCCGTGTACATATATTTATAAAATATTGTTTGAATATGCAAATGCCAGAGAAGGAATCGCTTGAGCAAGCATTTAATATTTTTTTCCGCAATCGGGCCAGTGTAATTGTGTTGCTGTCTTTGTATGCTGTATTTTTATGTACACCGACTTATGTAACCAACTGTACAATGGAATAGCTCAATGCAGCCCTATTAAATATTAAACGAATGAAATATTAAAGCGAACTAAAAGAATGAACAGCTAAAAAATCATAACAACCCAAATGCCAAATTAAACAAAAATTCAAAAGACCTAAAACATATAAATAAAGAATTGTGTATATGTGGATAAATATATATAGAAAATATTTTCTGCTGCCACCGACGCAGATTGATGCGGTTCCCTGCCTTTGACATTTTTTATCAGCCATTCTGCAATAAATATATTTATAAAAACTAAAGAATAGAACACACCTCAATAATGCCAAAAAAATATGCTGTAGATTGGGTAAAACAATATGCATTGTGAAAAAGCAAATGTGTTTGCATGCGAATATGTATTCGGATACAATTTTAAAGGGCAGCCATATAATGGATTTCATATGCTAGAAAAACTAAACCTTTAATTTACCTTTGTGCGTGCTTGTATTATATAATATTCGCAGCTCAAGGCCACTTGTCTCTCCTATACGAAAACTCTGTTAGAGAAACCCATTAAAGAGCCGAGATGAGACTGCACCGCCCCCCAATCGGATCCAGCACCCTCGCAAACGCCAGGCAGCCTCCGATGGCAGACAGCCATCACGACTCCCATTGGAAACGGATGCGGAGGGGCTCCGCTTTTCACTGACGCTGCCCTCGGCTCCCCCTGTCGCGACTTGGTCATCGCCTTCGATCGAAACAAATCATAATCAAATCGAATTTCAGTTGATTTTCACTCGCAAAGACAGTCGCAGTGGATAAACTAAAGCTCGGGTCGGGGACTCATTTCCAGGAACCCTAAGGAGATGCTGCAAAGGCTGAGGGAAGGAGGGGGAGTAAGAAAAATGCCAGGCGGAGAGAAAAGCGCACAAAAAAAACACAGAAAAAAGGAAAAATCGCACATAAAATTGATGATAAACCATTCCAAATAATATTTTGGACGGGGGGTGAAAAGTTCTTGCCAAAAAGCTGCGTGGCATTCCTAACTCCACGGCTCAGGATTTTGGCAGAGGAAATACTCTGAAGTCTGAAGGCAAAATGATGAATTATTTGCTGCCTCTTTCGTTGGGCGTCAAAGTTTCTCCGGATGATGGGGGGGTGCGGCCGGAATCGGGCGATGTTATGGCAAGGGAAGGGAAGGGATGGGTCTGGGTCTGGGCTTGGGCTTTGGGTTCGGGTTGGGGTTTGGCTGGGCAAAAACATAAAAACGAATGCGCAGCCCAAACAAACGCTTCACGGAAGGTGGAACCCATGGTAGACCCACGACCAAGCCCCCTTCGGCCCGAGCCAAACGCTTTTTGACACAATTTGTGCCACTGTCTGAATTCGGCCGGAGATGGGTCGGAGATGGGCGCAGCAGTTGGATTGGGTTTTGGTGGTGTCTGCTGCTTGAATGATTTTTAAACGAGGCAAGAAATCCCAAAAGATGCGGCAAGCGCTTTGCTGGCACGAGCTTACGTGGGCACCCCTCCCCTGGGCGCCTTGGGCCCGCTGTATTTCCTTTTTTCTGGTGATATTTTTCGTAAAAATGGGCGTCCTTTATGGCCAGTTCCCAGTACCGTTCTCCCCTCGGGCAGAAGATAATACAGCCAACATTCTGGCAAAAAGAGTTTTTATTTGCAGGCCCCCACCCCCGATGAGAGTAGAGGGGTAGCAGCGCAAGGGTTGCGGGTCTGTCTGTGCTAGGTCTCTTACTTAATTCGAAAGAGAGATGCGGCCTGGGTTCGGCAGGAGTCAGAGGCATGGTTGCTGGATCGCAGCTAGATGTCCGGAAAGGGTTACTTTCGAAATGGGAATTCATTTACGAAAAAGGTTTATTTGGTGGCATATGAGCGTATTTATAAAAGCGGGGGGATGGGAAAACGCTCAGATAAAGGTGCAAAAATCGGTAATGGTTTTTACAAAACTTAATTTATAGTCTCAGATGAATCCAAAATAAGAAATAAGTGAACCGGAGCCATAGTTGCGCTATAAGGACTAGTCTAGTTAGTACTTATATTACAAGAATTTTTAAATATTATCAATGTAAATCTATAAAAAACAAGAAGGAAAGCTAACTTCGGTTAGTTTGTATCAAATAACGAGAAAGAAAGCTAACTTCGGTAAACCGAAGTTGGTATACCCTTGCAGTCTGAAATTGGATCATTGAAAATCGAACCATTTTATAATGGCAAAATTATAAAAATTGCAAGGGTATACACATTTTTAAATGTATTTTCGGTTTTTATAAATTCATTGTAAAACTTTAACCAAGTATTTTAGGCACACAAAGGCATACGTGTAATGGTTAATATTTATTTGACTACATTTCATAATTTAGACATTATTATGTAACAAAGAAGTCCACGCGACCACTTTTTATTGACAACATGAATAACATACTCAATTTAAAAGATATCATCATGAAACCAATGAGTATTTTGTAGAGTTAACTAAATGTTAAAAACTATGACAAAATGGTATTACTATACGTTTTAGTTCGATCGAACGATGGAAAAAATCCTGTTTCTCACTTTTATAATTCCCTACTAAGATATGTTTTTGTTTGAAATGCAAGGACCCTAAGATCCAGGCAAAGCACTATTAATACATTTTTATAGGGTTAATTTTTCTATTTTTCTAAAATCTGGGTCGAATTTTTCCGATTGGCTTCGTTTTCTTGCTTTCTAAATTTAAAGGCGAATTGGCATTGTTTTGATGGTCAATTTTTGTTAAAACCGACGCAAATTCGCCCGTAAGGTCAAAGTTAACAAGGGTGGGGAATAGAATGATAGAAAGAGAAGATATACTTGTATTCTCTATTCTTATTTTCTGTATTGGTTTAGAGCGTGAACAGAAGTGAAAGAAGCGTTAAGATTTGCCAATTTTAATAAAGTTAGGAAGGCGAGACGAGCTCTTGTTAAATATTTTTGAAGGAAAGAGTATTATTTGCAGCTAAATGCATAAATGTATATATTTGTATTTATAGTTACAGAATCAAACATTTTAGGTTTTTTTAGACTACAACCATAAGTTTGATTAAATACGTAACTCGGAATCAACTCAGTATTGAGATTTTAAAATAGCTCGTTGGTCCGGCCAGAGAGCTTTTCAATACTTTGGAGACAAGGAGAAAAAATGAAAGTACATTTTTCGAAATGAATTTTTTAATTTGAAATAAGTACATGCCGTGCATTACCAGTTGTCATCAATAGGCCGTTGGTATCAACATGCCGACTTCGGCTTCGGCCGAGCTGACGCTCTCATTCGACAATCTTGTCAAAATCGACTCTTTCGCTTTCTCATTTTCTCTCTTCAAGAATTATATTGATGTCCGTTCGATAAAATCTTGATACATTTTTGACCTAAAATGTTGATAACAAAAACCAGTTTTTTGTTGATGAATGATCGATTAAAAGTTGATGAATTATCAATGAAAAGTTGATGAACCACTGATGAAATAAGTGATAAATCATCGATGAATTATTGTCCTGAACTGTTGATGAAAAATTCCTGTTTTTGTCAATGAAAGTTGATGAATCACATGATAGACATGATGGCATGATCTTTTTCACTGAACTAGGACATGCCAATTTAAATTTAATCATTAATTTGTATGGAGTTTCATCGATGATTCATAAACAAAACCGAAGTTTTTTAATGCATTTATGACTTGTGGCAAAAGAGATGAAAGTTGGTCGTAAGTGCGTCGTAATGCACACTAAATATTTATAGTTCTTAGTGACTTCATCGTTTTAAAGCTATTTGCATGAATGTAGGACCATCTATTTGGTACGTAGCTTTAATGGTCACACTATTTCTGATACAACAATATCAAAAGAGCAAAAGAACTGCATATGACCTTGTTGATGTTGAACATATTTAGTGAATGATGTTAATCCCCATAGTTCCGAGGATCATATTGTTTGGATATAGATCGAATTTGTTTTGTGTCTTCGTGACAATTTAAATATTGAGAAATATTTAAGCAACCTTCTGCTTGGCTTATTGTCGGCACCATACTAAATTTGAGACCTGAGTGCTGCCTGTCTGCAGGAGCTAAGGATAAGCCACGCCCCGCCAAACTTCGACTCTCCAGGCGACGCTCGATGGCCGGCGCCATCATAACCAACAACGCCTTCAACTCGGAACGGGGAGCCTCTCCCTCTCCAGACGAACCCCTTGAGCCACCACTCCCTCTCCCTGCTCCCCGTTCACACAATCCCCGAAGCGCACTTGAGTTGGGAGCCCGAGCGCCTGAAAGTTGGCAGTACAAAATTTCAAGCAGCGACGGCGTTGGCGGTTTTACAACCTTCGCGTGTTTTCCGACTCCTGGCTGCCGTTTGCCGGCTCCCAGCTCCCAGCTCCCGGCACCCGAACCCTGGACTCGAGATTTTCGTCGGCCCCTTCCCGCTGGCAGCTGGCTGTTTAACACACCTAGCCGTGACGTCTAGCAGCGGAAACCTTCGCAAATGGTAACAATTTCAATTTCGCTGCCGCCTTATCGCACCCGCGCACATATGTGCGGAGGTCTGGCCCGGAGAAGAGCCAGACCCAAGTCCAGACCCAAAACCCTCTCAAAGTTACCGACTAACGCTGGGGCGCAAAAACAGAAAAAATAGCAAAAAACCCGCTCGACGAGGCGAAATTATTACAAAGTTGCTGGAGTGGAGGAAGAGCGCGCGGAGAGTGGCAAGGTAAAAATGCGTAGCAGATTAGCGATTTAGGGATGTGGAAAACTCGTACGTCTGGCACTCCTTCCTCGGCGACCGAACTCCATTACATGGCGGGGAGAAGGGTTTTCCCGCCAGCGCCAGGGATTGTTGCAACAGGGGGAGGTAAAGCTGCTGCAACCGTTATGCCAAAAATTTTGGTTGCATTTAAATCCTTAACAACCAGTTTTGCCAGAGAGCCCATTTATACTGATGTGGGTTTAACAAAAGTTTTAAAAAATATATGCAAAGAAAGTGCATAATCAAAACGTTCAATTAAAGCGGAGTTTTTAATTGGCCTCAGCTGACTCCTTAAATTCTGGCAATATTTTTGATATATTTTGTAGTGTAACTCGTGTTTAATCTTTCAGCTTGTTATCCCTCCAAACGCGTCGACTGTGAAACTGGGGAGCTTACGTAGCCCAGTGCCGGGCCTCGCAGTTGCCACTATAGTCGCGGCTGGCTTCTAATGCTGCTTTGATTAAAAAACGCTGCCGTTTTTAATTTGTGGCAATGCTGAGCCCTCGCCACAAAACCGCAGGCCCTCTCTTAACCCGCTCCACTTGCCGATCCTTTGGCAGAGACAAAGCCAGCCAATGATTGAAGTGTATATCCTACTTTTCAATTGCCCCCAGCCTTGGAAGCTGCCCCGCCACCCGCAGCTGCCAACTTGTCTGTCACTGTTTGCCGGGCACTCCTGCCCACCCCTCGGAAGCCCGAGCCCGGTCCCAGCCCCTTTTCGCCAACCATCGCCAACCAAACCCTAGTTGCCACCGCACGACTATAATTTTTATGTTACCCGTGCACTCGCCTACCAATTAAAATGTCTGCAATGGCAGCGGACGAGGCAGAGTCGGATGTGCTTATGTCGCTAATAAACCGTATTATTAAGTGCTTGGAGGGGTGCGGGTGCCGAGCCCGGCCGGCAGTGTGGGTGCCACTGCCGCCGCCACTTTCAACTTCCGCTGGCAAATGTATAATTCTATGCTACTGCACTGAAGTTTTTTGCGCCCCCGCTGCCGCCCTCGGTCTCGGTCTCTCTTTCAGAGAGCTCTCTGCCCATGTAAATTAATTTTAAGCTGCTTAAGGTAGAGAACATTTTTCATTTTCATTTTGTGCAGCGCGTGGCTGGGAGAACTTGCATTCAGCCAGTCAGCAGGGGGTCGGGGTCCCAAAAGGTGGACTTGCAACTGTTGCACCGATCAAAACGCTGCAGAGTTGGCGGGGCAGACCTGGACTTCCATTTTGGGCTTATCAAAACTGGCACGGACAATGGAGATGTTTTCCATTGCTATGTACTTACAAATAGACAGCCAAATTTTCACTATTTTCGGGCACAAGATGTCTCTCATTTGCTTACCTATAAAGAGAAGAAGGGAGAATAATTCACTATTAAATTCGAGGCATTGCATACTGGGAAATACATTTAAAAATAATCTGGGTCTACCTATACACTATAAATTAATTTATTTATTGTTTAGAAAATATGTCGTAGCTTAAATACTCTGAAATAACGGAAAATAACTTGCACATTACAGTCTTTTGAAGCTTAATTAGAGTTAGTGTATTGTATTGCAAAATATAGATACTGTTAAAAATATTCTAAATTACAAACAGACGTACTATTACCTTATTAAATAAAAATGCATTAAATTATAATTACTATAAATGTTAGATCAGAAAAGTGGAATAACGACCAGAGGAAGTAAAACAAATAATTTAATTATTGTTAAGAATAATAATATAGTATGAATTAAGCCCGAAACACTTTTGGTATTTGCGAAATTGTAAGCTAAAATTCAAAGTATCTATTGATATTAAATAAATTATCGAATATTGTTGAGTATACAGATAGAGATAACTTAATTGATTGATTTGAAGAATTTTTAGCAAGGAACATATTCTAGAGCTGATATACTATTATATTTGAACAAATCCCCTTTAAATAAAGCTTTCATTAACTAATAATAATACGATTAATTTCATTGTTAACAAGTTAAACTATATTGTTTTGAATGAAGCCCGATAAACCCCTGCGTTTCCATTAGTTCTCCCCTCATATATCGCCCAATCCATCATTATCGGCTGCTCTCCAGTCCCATTATCCGTCTTACCTCTCGCAGGCCCGCTGGTTTCTCACTTATAGAGGTCAAAAGTAAGACAAACAAGCGGTCGAGTTGCGGATTTCTTTTTTCGGGGCTGAAACTGGAACTGGCATACGATGGCAGCAGACAAACGCGCTGATAAACTTTCGACCGGGCCGCAAAAAAAGCCAGACGCCAAAAGGGGAGGTGCGCCCCCCTCCCTCTCCATGGCAGGAGGGACAGGAGGTGGGATTTCGGGAATAGGAGGTTGGCGGCGTGGGGTCAAAATTTATGTGGGCAGCTCGACGGCGATGCAAAAGTTTTGCATTGAATTTGAGCGGGGCAAACAAGTTCTCTATTTTTACTTTTTCCCAGTAGTTTTTTCGGCTTTTTTTTTTGGGAGAGGGCGGGTGTGGGTGAGAGGGGTGCGTGGAAAACAAAAGGATTTTGCAGCTAAAGCGAACGGATTTTTAGTTAGTTGTTATTATTTTATATGGCCAGAGCCCTGCGACTCGGACAACTGCAACTTTTCCCGAGCCATCGCTACTGCGTCCATCCTGACCGAGCTGGTAGCCCTGGCAACGAACGAAATGCTCCGAAGGGGCTGGGGGTGGAGCAGGATTGGAGCTGGACCCGCTGGAGGGGCGGAGCGCTACCATTTCCTCAATTTTTTCACCCCTCCTGGAATGAACGCCAAAGCATAATAATAAAAGCGAACAGAGCGGGGAAACCGTTGGCCAGGCAAGGAGTAACATGCTCGTTAGTCCCAGCTAGAGAAACCGTGGCAGGCAGGCAGGCGGGCAGGCGGGCAGGCGGGGGGCGGAGAAAAGGAAGGAACATTGGACAGCAAGCGGCAAGGAATAATCTAAAAAATGGAAACCCAAACGGAACGCAAGACAAACTTTCCTGCCAGCGTGGGTACAAAATAAATGAGGGCCAGGCCCCGAGCCTGGCGAGGGGTGTATTCAGGAGGGCTGGCTGAAGGACTCTGCGCTGGATGAGTGCCACGGGCAGAGCTCGAACTTAAAATGGACAAACGTGGGAGGGCGGCGGGCGGAGTGAAGAGCGGGGCGAGCACTGAGCATGGGGTGGGGCTGAAGGAGCAGCCTGATGAACGAGGACGCTGCCGACGCTGCCAGGAGACTCCGGCTGAGAGCTGCCTCGAACGGAGGGTTCCGGTCCACACCCCAAATGTCGTACATAGAAGGCAGAAGGCACAAGGCGGAGGACTGGGAGCGGGGGTAAGTACCAGGAAGGACTAGGAAATGGGCAAGAAAATTTTTGTATAAAAATTGCGCTGGCAAAGTAAGCAAACGGCAGACGTCCTAGGGCAGCCGAAGGGAGTGGCCTCCTGCTGGGGGTGAAGAAATGCCTTGTGGAGGGTGCGGACTGAGCAAAGGGTTAGTCCGTGGCTGTCTGTGTGCGGGTCTGGCTGTAATCCCAATTCGCTGGTGTTCGTGTGGGACCAGGGACTGGATGGGGCTCCGCAGATAGTCCTGACTGAAGGAGGACTAGCTGAGTGGGGAATAAAAACTCGGCGTCAGCATCAAGCGGCGAAGACAGGGCCAGGCGGTGCCGAAAGAACGCGATGGTTCTAATTTTCGAAGGATCCGA
Organism: Drosophila asahinai; assembly: GCA_008042795.1. Taxonomy (NCBI): domain Eukaryota; kingdom Metazoa; phylum Arthropoda; class Insecta; order Diptera; family Drosophilidae; genus Drosophila; species Drosophila asahinai. The sequence goes on from VNJZ01011538.1 coordinate 24,744, forward strand.
CTGGAATCTGTCATTCGTTTATCGAAACCTAATCACATTTAAACGTATTGGCTTAATTAAGAAAATAAACCGAAGACTGTCTTAAAATTTGTTGTAAAATATGTAATAATTCAATGGGTGGCCCTTAAAACTATTCTTCAGTTCATTATATAATTTTCGGAGACATATAAATATAATTTTATAGAAAGACAATTATCAAAAGTTATAAATAAGCAGATCCTTGTCAAAAATACGTACAGAAATCTCTATGACTTCCAGAGTGCACGACAGTGGCGCTTAAGGATGTGCCCATCCTTAGGTTTGCGTCCAGGGCGTCCAACATAGAGCTCTCCATCTCCCTTTGAAAATGAAGCGCACGTTCTCTGCAGGATAGTCTTTCCCCCTCATCGTTTCAATATTCTTTTTTTTTGGGGGGGTAGCGAGGCGGAAGTGGCAGTAGAAGGAGGCGGAGGCGAAGACGGAAGAATAAAAGGAGTGGCAAGGGTGCGATATGAGAGCGCTGAAAGGGTACGAGACAGCGTTCTCGGTTGAGGAGCTGAAATGTTGCTGACTGGCGCTAGTTGGGTCCGACTCTGGGACTTGAGTAATTCGATAAGGCGGCACGGCACGAGAGGCGCGGCGCTTGCCCCTGCTGCCATCTGGGGAGAAAGTTGCCAGCCAGCACCGTGTGGCGCATTTCATTAGCAGTTGTGTTATCAAGCAGCTGGGCGGGCCTCTCCGGCTCCCTGCATGAGTGGCCCGTTTCGTCGAGGGCCACTGTAGGCATACAAGTATACATAGTTGTAGGTGTGACGACTCCCGCTTAATTGTGTATTTCAGCTGGCTAGACTGGGGCTGATACGATTAGGTCCTGGAAGATAGTCCTAGAAGAAGGAGACTTTAAAGTCGGCTCCGTTCCACTGCTGTTCTGGCGTTCTTCTCGTTTTCTTGGTCTCTCCTTCGCTTGCCGTTTCCTCATTCATTCATTACGTTAGGGGACTGCGCATAAATTTTTTCCAATATCTTGTACCTCGAAACTTTTGCCCTCGAGTCCGGCCCAGAGTTCTCTAATTTGTGTTTGAGTTTCATCTCTGTCTCGGGGAAGTAAGGAACATTGGCGCAACCGGAAACCTTTTTTCCTCCACCCGCCCTTCCATATCCTCTTTTTTTGCCTTGGGACTGAATATGGAGACAGAGACTGGACCGGACCGGTGGCAGAGGCAAGGAGCAGATCCTTTTCGTTGCCTGCCAACTCCGCCTCCACGGCAGCCCGAAATCTTGTCGGCAAAAAGTGGAAGGCCCAAGTCGCTAAAAAGAAAATACAGCAAGGACGGGCGCCTTCTCGTTGGGCTTGGACTTTGGACTGGGTGTCGCCCGAAAGCAAGCGAAGATGAATCGTTTCGTGTTGGCGTTTTGAGCACTCAAGTGGGCGAAGTCTTGGCCAGGACTTGGCCAAAGGTTATTGCCTACTTCGTGCTGGTGGTGGGTCCTGGCACCCTAAGTGTGTGTTCCATCTGCACATCAATCGTGCGGCCTCTGCCGGACCAAGGAGCCAGGTCCCCTCTCGTTTTCATTAAGCCAAAAACCCCTCAGAATGGGTGTGCCAGTCGGGGGTTTTGTCCCGTCCCGTTCCGAGTAATAAATGTAAAATGTGGCTGATGAAACACTGCACAAAGACGTAGACGGAGACGGAGACAGCGAAAGGAAGCTGAAAAATTTGTAGATGCTGGCTTAGCTCATCAGCAGCCACAGCATCGGTGGAGCAGCAGCAAAATGGAAAATAATGAAGGGTAAGCGGAGGAGCAGGGCAAGCAGTAGTGGCTCGGAGCAGGGAATCGGAGCGGGACTCTGCTGCGACATGACGTGGGTTTCATTTGTATGCTGCCTGCCGGCGACAGGCTGGAAGGGGCTGGCTCTGGGGTCGACTCCACCCCCATCCAGCACGTGTGTGTGTGTGCCGGCACCCCTTTAAGATGTCTCGGATCTCGAGTCACCGGCACTAAACACCATCACAAACTAACTAAACACGAGTGGGGAGTGCGGAGTGCTGGCAGGAGCGGAGAAAGCGGCTTGTGTGGAGGGTGTGTGTGCGGTGGCTTTTAAGCAAACGTCTTTCAGAAGTGAAAGGCCCGAGGGGTGGCTCTTCGGATAAGGGCTGGGGGTGGGCGGGCATAAAAGGAGCTGGCATCAGTGGTAAAAGCCAAAAACGTAACCTAAAACTGCAAGAAAATTAACCAAAAATACTAAGCCAAAGTCGAAGACGCAAACACACATGGGCTATGGGCGCTTCGGGGGTTTTGTGCCTACGAAAAGTGTAGCATACAATTTGGGGCAGGAAGAAGGCAAGTTGGCCGAGTAGAGGCGAGACGGAGGGGCTTCATGCATACCAAGGCAAAGTCTTTGGCTTGGCAACATTGAGGGGCGGAGGGCGGCCAGGAATGAAGGTGAGGTCGAGGCGCTTGTGTAGAAACTTTTGGCATTGTTTTTGTGCTTTTGTGAGTGTGTGGGTAGATTGGGCCAGGGATGCAGGAATCGTTTCTCTTTCTCTCGCTCTCTGTCTCTATCTGCAGCTGGGGATGAGCCAAGTCTGGCATCGGTCCCTCCTCCAATCCCCAAATCCTCCATGCCCATCATCCCCCCTTCCAAGCCTGTGAAGCAACTTTGATTGTGGCTGAAGCTGAAATACATCGTTGCCTTCTTCATTTTCTTCTCCTTCTCCTTCCCCATCTCCTACTCCTTCCGCTCCTTCTTTTCAGCTCCTCTTTTTTGGCCAAGATGGAGTTGAGTTGGCAGATTGCTTGTGCGACTCGGTCTAGGGCTCTGCTTGTGTGTGTCTGGAGGGGGGCTGGCTGGGTGGTCTTGGGCGGTTCTGCGCGTAAAGGTTCCTGGGCTTGTCTGTTGTGCTTTGGATGGGTGGCACTTTTTTTTTTCTTTTTATTCGGCTCCGCTTTGCCATGCGGAGGGTTCCGTGGTGAGGAGTGGGTTCTTACTTTTGTGGGCGTGTAAGTGCCACTGAGAGAAATGCGGCTATCGAGAGATTATCGAGTACCAATATTTCTGAATAGATCTTGCACTTTGATATTTTCCAATACCTGTTTCCTATACGTTTTGGTGGGATTTCGGGAATTACAAATTGACCTTGAAACCAAATGTTATGAATATCTTTAAGTCCCCGAAGCCAATATTATATCGACATTATTTCCGATGAATTCTATTAAATTACCGAAATTATTACTTATCTTCGTCTAGATTTCGTTCTCAGTGTCCTATTCCCGATGCCGACGGACGGGCTTACGTCGAGCTCGTCGTTGCCCTTAGCCAAAGTCGTTGTCGCAATCGAGTCGCCTGCCCCGGCTCACTCCACCACTGCCACTCCGGCCCGTCTCCATCCCGGTTCGGGGTCCCTTGCCTTGTCGTCTTTGGTGTTCTTGTCATCTATTTCTATTTTCGAGCAATGGCTGAGCAGATGAGGGTCTTGGGCTGTCTAACTTGTCTGTTTGTATGATGGCATATCACACACCCCCAACCAAGCCCAAACCAATCCCAATCCCAATCCCATCCATTCTCCGTTCATGTGTGCATGAGCTCATGTGTGTGTGTGGGTGGGTGCAAAAAAGCGTAAGCAATTTTCCGTAACATCTAACCGAGGTGGAGACCCAGAGCCAGAGCCAGAGCCGAAGCCGGAGCTGGAGCTGGAACTGGAGCCAGTCAAGACAGTCGACAGACGTCTTAAAAGATGCTGCTCCATCTGCACCGCCATCCCCGCTTTGCTCCGCTTTTTGCAGGTCCTGCTCCATCTCCATCCGAATCCTCTCCGCTCCCCAGACTGTTGTTGACGACATTGACTGGTTTTCGTAGAGATTCGCCACCGGATCTCGCACCCAACCTTGGCGTCTGCTTCGATTCGCTTGGCACGTTGTCTGCAAGAGACACTAATTCTGAGATGTGTAACGGTGGCACAGCCAGAACAGAATCAGGATCAGGACCAGCGCCAGGACACGGTCTCCAGCCCGTATCCCTTCGATTCAAAAAGTTCGATGATGGGCTGATGACTGACTCCCATTTTGACTGTACCAAATCATGTTTGATTACAGCTGAGCAGCATAACAAGTTGTTCCCCTGGAAGGGGAGGGCGTGAGGCCTTCAAACTTTTCCACAGTCTTTAAGATCTCCCTGAAACATTTTGAGGCTCGAATTAAACAATATGACGTTCTCTTCCTGTGGACACACACGCTGTCCTGCGGCGGCTTATGTGCGCTTAGTCGAAAATCTTGACCCGCCCGCCCACAAAGGGTTGATGGCTCGGACTTGGGTGTGCGAGGGAGTGGGGTCGGATGGAGAGGGGTTTCCTTTGACAAACAGAAGCACATACATGGTTATTCAACTATTTATATACAAATGTCGCTGGCTATATACAAAAGTCAATGCTTTTGTTGCTTTGACCGCCGGCTTGGGGACCGGCGCGCTTACGGGACCGGGCTGTGGATCTGGTCATGGTTTCAGGGAAAGGGTACCGAACCGACAATACGACATTATTTGGGGTTAAACGAAGTCCGGGTGCCCTGATTCACCGCTTCAACCTGATTACTTTTGGCTTTAACAAATAATTATCTACGATAACCTACATAGCCAAATTAAAACTATATTCAAATTATCAGAATTTAGTTGGTATCTCTCATAATTTCTAATCGGTAAGAAATTTATATTTTTACAATGTATGATTCGGTTTTTATCCTGCTGATAGTAGTCTTACACCTATAAATTAAATTAGTGATCAGTTTTAGAAATACCTCTAATGGTATCTTCCTGAATCGAATATCCTGTAATGCTCTCAGCTTTTTTTAACAACCCCTTTACCTAATGCAGGACACCCATTCTTCGAGCATTAGGGCTTGCCATGTCCCGTTCACTGGCAAAGAAAGTTCACCAGAGGGCTGGTCAGTCGCTGGACTCGCTGTGCTCGTGTCTGTCAGTGGGGGCTTCAAGGAGTAAGACCCAAGAAGCAACTTCTTTTGTGGCGCGATGAGGAACCCGCAACACTCTCACCCATTTCCCTCCTCGTCTGCGTCTTCGCCTGCGTCGTTTGATGAATTACCGTGCAGGGCAAATTTGCGAGGGGTGCAGAGCTGTGGCTCTGGCTGTGGCTGAGGGTGTGGGTGTGGGTGGCACTGGGGTGCGGGTGCTTGTGTGTGTGCCTCGTTTCATTTTCGGAGGCTATCCCCTCCGACCATAGCCCACAGCCAGCCCTTAAGCCAGACACCCCAATGCCGTTACACGAGCACCCCTTCCTCCCACGCGTTCACAGACACACGCACACTTGGCACCCCTCTACGTCTTCGTCCTAGACGCGATTCGCGCTCCTATGTATGCACCAAGGAGCAAGCACACACACACATTTGGACACCGGCAGCCCAGCGTCGTATATCATTAGAGTGCCACCTCCCCACAGAATGGTACATCCCCCGGGACCCCATATAGGCGCCTTTTTATCCAAAAAGGCATTATGAGCAGGTTTTCTTTGGGGCTTGCCGCCTCCGCTGAGTATTAGCAATATTTTTGCAACTGTCTGCGTTTCTTCCGTTCCTTTTTTGCTCCTCGCCCTCTGCAAACATATTTTTTTTCGAACTCTTCACTTTGCGGCTGGGTAAATGTGTCTGGTCTGCGGTGAGTCTCGGAATGGATGGAAAGAAACTGAGGTTGAGGACGAATTGATGCCACATCAGTCTAGTAGCTCAAGGCGGTCGTAAAGAAAATGTTTTCGTAGGGTCTTAAATATCTGTGTAGGACTGTTGAAGCTCAATGGCGGCAGTCAAGGGAACTATAGCCGATTGTTGGCGTTGCAGGCAAGTCAAAGCCAATAGATAGGTGAATGATAAAGATTAGGCCTACTTCACTGAAGCTTCTGGGTTTTTAGGACACTTTCCACGATGATATCTCATTATAAATTGTACATCCTCAATGTCTTAGCAACCCACTTAGCTTATCTATGTATTCAAATATAAAGGAGAGAAAGTTCTACACGAAATTCTTCAGAGGCAATTATTCGTATATCCTTTACGCAAATCAAGGGTTCAACTAATTAATTAGTTCTTGAGTGGATAGTTCCAGGCTGCATCTTTCGAGGAGATTGGGGCACTCACCTTGTGCAGCAACACCGAGGCTTTTCTTTTAGATGCCATCTTCGTGCTGGTGGTGGCGCCTCCGCCAGCACCTCCGCCACCGCCACCGGTTGCCGATGCGGTACGTGTCGATGTTTTTGGGGTTTTCCTCGGATTCTTCGGAATCTTGGCAGTTTTTCTGAGTGCCTGCGTGGGTAGAGGAGCTCCTTGGCGCCCGAAGACCAGACAGTTGAACTGGATGAGCCGCTGCCAAAATGCGAAGATATCAAAGTTGCAGCTTAGGATGCAACCCGACTCGCTGGTATCTTTAGCACTAAACACACTTGTAACACTTGTTCGGATTGAGTTCGGATTGGCCGGAGCGTTTTGGCACTTGTCAGGACTTTTGGCGGGTTTTTCGCTCACAGCTCACGGCTCTCAGCTTTCTGGCTGAAATGCGATTCACGGCCTTTGGCACACTTTTAAATCACTGTTCCACGCCTCGTACTCTTTCTGCAATTTGTGTTTTTCGGCAACTCTTGTTTTGTTTTGTTTTGGTTTTAGTTTTGGTCCTAGTTCTGGGATCTGAACTTTAGGTTTTAGGCTTTGGCTCCAGAGGCGAAACCAAACACGACGAAAGCCAACTGCTGACTGACCAAAACAGAGACAACCAAGTGGGTTTTGAGCTGAGACGCCAGGACCTGCGTCGACGTCGGCAGGGCGAGAGAGTGAGAGTGCGAGGACCTTAGGTGGCAGCGCCTGCGCAGAGAGGGCAGTAGTTGAATGTGGGACGCCGCCAAAAGCAGAATGTGCGTGTGCAGGCGAAATGCCGAAAAGTGTGCAACACACGCGGACCCCTCGCCCACTTACTCACCCCACTTCCCCCCTTCACACTGCTCCTGCTCGGTCGCTCTCTCTCCGCGGCGAGAGAGTGAGAGTAGAGGGATATGAGTACAAAAACAGAGAAACGCCGATAACGCGACGCTCGGCGTCAACGAACCACGCTGTCCACGCTGTCCAGGGCGCCCGATGGGTTGCCAGGGGGTAGCGAGGAGCGGGAGCCGGAATCAGCCGGATGGCGGCGAGGCAGATGAGTTGACAAACAGCTGAGTGCCGACGGTTTTGTGAATGGGATGGGTGCTCGAAAGTGGGGTTAGGGAGAGCCCATGCGGGAGAGTGAGTGCTTGGGAGAGCGATTCGGAGAGGGAGCAATTATTTTTGTTGCTTTTTTCTCTTTTTTTTTGGCTTTACCCCACATACTGCGGGAGGGTGAAGGTGGGATGGATTTCGTTGTTGCTTTTGTCTTTTGCCGGCATGGCGCAAGAAAAAAGGCCGGCTGGATCGTCGCCAGGGGTGGGAACGAGAGGGGAGAACCAGCATGGGCAGCCGATGGGGGGCAGCCAAAGGCGGGTAAAGGGATGGTGGAAAGTGGAAAGTGGGAAGTAAGAGTGGGCAAGGAAAGGTGGTGTCGGCGTTTCGGATATGAAAAACGCACAAAAAATACGGGAGGTGGGTCCGGGAAAAATAAATGAGAAAAATATATGAGCCGGCTAAGTTGTTGCTGTTGTTGGCATGGACAGCACGAATTCCGCAACGGTTTTCCTTGCTCCCTCACTCTCTCTGTAGCCCACATGCCGTCTCGCTCGCTCCATCGAGAAGCAGCGGTGGGACGGGTGCGAAAGTGGACAACGTTGTTGTCGCTTGTCTGCCTGAATGGCAATGGGGAAGAGGGTGTGGAAGGGAAAAGCAGAGGCGGCGAAGGGAGGCCATGGGCGTAAAGTTTTTGAAAAGAATGAAAAAGAAAAAAAGAGGCGGGGGACTGTTTTCGGTACTCGTGGGTTTGGGTGCGAAAAGGGTCAAGAGCGAGGACCACCTTGCGAGCGGGGCAGAGGGGTTGTTTGAGCTGGAAAAGGAGAAGGATGGGAAGGGGAAGGGACGAACAGGATCCGTCGCCAGAGTCAAAATTGTTGTTCGACGCCATTGCCGTCGCTATTTCATCGCTTTATTTGTGGTTTTCCGTGGAGCGATCATAAAACTTGACGGATTTTCCGAGCACTTATCGAGAATGACTCAGTGGGGCCAAAGGAGAATGTCCTTATGCGAGCTAAGTAGAAGTCACAAGTAGTGGGAAGGCTTGGAGAAGTGACTAAATCGATTTCATGTTTAATTAAACTGATTTAATTAATTTAAAAATGTTATATATTAATGGGTGCCAGACTGTAAGACCTATCCTATGGTGTTAATAGCTTTGAGATAATTTATAATGATTATTGGTTTTAGATATACTATATATTTTTTTTTTTAATAGTACTCCTTGAATAGACCATATTTTACAAAAACCTTACTGTAGCTTTTCGCTGTTGAAATTTTTACTGTACTTGTAGTGAAATTAGACAAACAAATAGTACACCCAAAAAAAAAATCATCATATAACCTATACGATTGTTACATGAATTCTATACTCTTGAGTATGACAAATTTCTTAATAAGATGCTTATCAATTTAATACTAGGAAAGTATACATTTTATACTCATCTGCACCAAGACTTCAGAATAATCACTAACGCGACAAACAGAAAAGCACTAAATTCCAGCTAACTCGATATGTTATCGAATTTTCGATGTAGGTTCGTATAAAAATAATACTCAAAAATACACAATTGAAACTATAGAGTATAAAAACTAAACTTTGGAGTATACATTTGATAGTTTGAAGTATAAAATTTATACTAAACACGTTATACTGATTGAGTATACTTTTAAGACAACGCGTAGAAAGGTTAAATTCTTGTTTTTTTTTTGGGTGTACCTGGAGCTACGGTCTTTGTATATATGCATGTAACTCTATGTGACCTGTGCGTGCCAGCGATCCAAAGTTTCGCTCCAGCCTGAATTACAAATAGACTTAGAATTGATCACGAGTTGTGGAGAAAATAAATAGTTTTACATACAATTTATGAATATGCCTGTATCAGGCTTCTTCTTTTATCTTTCTTGCAGACACTTTTTGAGCCGTGTTCTATTAAGGACAGTTTTACCGTTAGAACCGATCCAAAGTTTCTCACTGAGCTGTTTTAGAGCCAATTTATTATATATATATCAACATTTTTCTAGTATCCCAGTAAGATAATATTATAAAATAATCTTCTTTAAGATGAAGAAACTATTGCTTAATGAGAAATGTAGCCTACTGTTGTCAAACAATATAGTTATCATAGACATTCCTAAATCTATTAAAATACGTATTAGTCGGTTTTAAAAAACTAAATAAATCATTCTTAAATTGTGTCATATTGCATGTGAGCTATAATTCACTCAATTCAATAACTCAATAGCAATAACAAAAGGGGTGTTCCGTTGCCAAACCTAATTATATATTTAATCAGAAGTTAACTAGTTTGTGTTTAATTTTAAAAATGTAAGGACCCAACGACACAATTAAATTGTCACAATTAAATTCACGCCTTAGATAATTAAATGGTAAGTAAAAAGAAATAATCAGAAAAAACCACTTTGTAACAATGGCCTCCGGCCATGCTTGGTTGCCTTCAGCGATAGCTGAATCATCACTGCCAAGAACTCCGAAAATGCCATCTCAGACGTGTCCCTGCTTCGCTGTTCATCGTGCACACAATATAATCAGCGAATTCCACCCATCGGTAATGGAAATCTTCTGATTTTAGTGAAAACTAAAAAAGTTGCCTAACAATTTCATTTATATGGAGTCTTTGAAGTGGATGTTAAGTACCACGAGGCACTTAGCTTCGTAACGGGAACCTTACTTAATTCATGGAAGCAGAGCTACAGAAAGAACTAAGATATGGGCATTTCCCGCAAACGGTCAAACAGGCCCGATATCTAAAATGCTCATTATCATTATTATTTTTGATTAGATATATATAAAAAAAACTTCAAATCTATATGAACATTTTCAATATACAATGGTTACATAAAATATCTTAGTGTTTTCATGTGAAAATTGGAAAAAAAAAACTGAAAAACTAAAATTTTGGTATTTTAAAGACATTTTTATATTTAATTTTTCGAATGCAAAACTTACGAAATGTTGGCACTTTTTCTACAAAATTTTCTCTTCGATATCTATTAAGTACATAATAAGTTGTCTTTCAAGAAAATATGAAGTTATTCGTACAAAAACGTGAGGAAAAAACTTGACGGAAAAAGTGTGTGTCCGCAAATTGTGTTCGCGAGATTTCCTTTTTAATTATCGAAAAAAAATTACTTTCTTAAATTTGGAAAGTAGGGTCTTAAATTAAAGCGTCATTATCCCTTTTTAAAACGTCATTTTTTTATTTGATTATTTCCTTCATATTCGATGAGTTTTGCATTTTTATACCCGGTACCCATAGGGTACAAGGGTATCATAAGTTTGTGCCAACCGAGAATGTATGTAACAGGCAGAAGGAGGCATCTCCGACCCCATAAAGTATATATATTCTTGATCAGTATCACCAGCCGAGTCGATTTAGCCATGTCCGTCTGTCCGTCTGTCCGTCCGTGTGAAACAACAGATCTCAGAGACTATAAGATCTAGAGTTACCAAATTTGGTGACAACATTGGAATCTGTTGCACGCAGATCAAGTTTGTTTTAAAATTTGGCCACGCCCACTTCCGCCCTCAAAAATCATAAAAAACGTTAAATAAGCTATACTCGTTTTTTTTTCGGGTAAAAGTTAATAAATACAAAAA
>VNJZ01011539.1:0-82165 GCA_008042795.1 Drosophila asahinai
GAATCGCCGGTGAATCGCGAAAGAGTCGCCGGCGAATCGCGGAAAAGTCGCCGGCGAATCGCGAGAATCGCTGGCGAATCGCGGGAGAGTCGCGGGAGAGTCGGGGTATTGAGTCTCCGGGAAAGTAACGTCCCAGGGAAATTAACGGCCCCGGGAAAATAAAGTCCAGAGGATTTTAACATCCCGGGAAATTAACGTCCCCGGAAAATTAACGTCCCCAGGAAATCAACGTCCCCAGGAAATCAACGTCCCCAGGATTTTAACGTCCCCGGGAGACTAACGTCCCCTGGAAACTATCGTTATCGGAATTATTCCCGGGGGAATAATAGTTTCCACGGAATTATGTTTCCCGGGGAATAAACGTCCCGGCAAATTTTGTTTCCCAGGGAATAATGTTTCCCAGGGAATTATGTTTCATAATAGGGAATTATAATTCCCGGGGAATTATGTTTCCCAGCAAATTATGTTCCCAGGGAAGTATGTTTCCCAGGGAATTATGTTTCCCAGGGAATTATGTTTCCATGGGAATTATGTTTCCCAGGGAATTATGTTTCCCTGGGAATTTTTTTTCCCAGGGAATTATGTTTTCCAGGGAATTAGGTTTCATAATAGGGATTTATTATTCCCGGGGAATTATGTTTCCCAGGGAAGTATGTTTCCCAGCAAATTATGTTTCCCAGGGAATTATGTTTCCCAGGGAATTATGTTTCCCTGGGAATTATGTTTCCCAGGGAATTATGTTTCCAACGGAATTATGTTTCCCAGGGAATTATGTTTCCAGGGGAATTATGTTTCCCGAGGAATTATAACTTCCGGGGAATTATAATTTCCAGGAAATTATGTTTCCCAGGAATCTATGTTTCCCAGGAAATTATATTTCTCAGAAAATTTTGTTCCCAGGGAATTATGTATCCCAGGGAATTATGTTTCCCGGGGAATTATGTTTCCCGGGGAATTATGTTTCTCAGCAAATTATGTTCCCCAGGGAATTAAGTTTCCCGGAACATTAGCGTCCCCGTGAAATTAACGTCCCCGCGATATTAGCGTCCTCGGGATATTAACGTCCCTGAGCAATTAACGTCCCCGGGAAATTAACGTCCCCGAGAAATTAACGTCCCCAAGAAATTAACGTCTACGGGATATTAACTTCCCCACGAAATTAACGTCCCCGGGATATTAGCGACCCCGGGATGTTAGCGCCCCAGAGATTTTAACGTTCCCAAGAAATGAACGTCCCGGGGAAATTATATTTCCCAGGGAATTATGTTTCCCAGGGAATTAAGTTTCCCGGGGAATTATGTTTCCCAGGTAATTATGTTTCCGGGGGAATTATGTTTCCCGGGGAATTATGTTACCCGGTGAATTATGTTACCCAGCCAAATATTTTTTCTAGGGAACTATGTTTTACCACGGAATTATGTTTCCCAGGGAATTATATTTCCCGGGGAATTATGTTTCCCAGGGAATTATGTTTCCCAGGGAATAATGTTTCCCGGCAAATTATGATTCCGACGGAATTATATTTCCCGGCAAATTTTTTTTCCCAGGGAATTATGTTTCCCAAGGTATTATGTTTCCCGGCAAAATTTTGATTCCCAGGGAATTATGTATCCCAGGGAATTATGTTTCCCGAGGAATTATGTTTCCCAGGGAATTATGTTTCCCGTGAAATTATGTTTCCCGGGGAAATATGTTTTCCGGGAAATTATGTTTCCCGATTCTAGGGAATTATGTTTCCAAGGGAATATGTATCCCAGGGAATTATGTTTCATAATAGAGAAATATATTTCCCATGGAATTATGTTTCCCAGTAAATTATGTTTCCCAGGGAAGTATATTTCCCAGAAAATTATGTTTCCCAGGGAATTATGTTACCCAGGGAATTATGTTTCCCGGGGAATTATGTTTCCCGGGGAATTATGTTTTCGGGGGAATTATAATTTTCGGGGAATTATGTTTTTCGGGGAATTAACGTCACCGGGAAATTAACCTCGCCGGGATATTAGCGTCTCATGGAAATTAACGTTCCCGAGAATTTACGGTCCCCGGGATATTAACGTCCCCGGTATATTAAGGTCCGCTGGATATTAGCGACCGAGAGAATTTAACGTCCCTGGGCAATTAATGTCCCGGGGATATTAAATTTACCGAGAAATTAACGTCCCCGGGGTATTAGCGTCCCCGTGAAATTACCATCCCCGAGATATTAACGTCCGTGAGAAATTAACGTTCCCACGGATTTGAGTTTCCCGGGGAACTAACGTCTCCGATAGATTAACGCCCCGAGTAATTAACGACCCCGAGAAATTAACGTCCCCGTGGAATTAACGTGCCCGGGAAATTAGCATCCCGGGGATATTAACGTCCCCGAGAAATGAACGTCCTCGGAATATTACCGTTCCCGGGAAATTAACGTCCCAGGGATATTAGCGTCCCCGGGAAATTAACGTCCCCGAGAAATTAACGTCCCCGGGAAATTAGCGCCGGCATCTAAACGCGGGAGCGCCGCCAAATTTTAAGTATATGTGTCTTGTTTTTTTTTTATTCAAATTTTGTACTATTATAAAAATGACCTATAAAATATTATACCATGATTGGAAAAGTTAAATATACTGTTTATTCTATGTAAAAAAACCCTTCTGGCAACCACATCAGACCTTAAGCGATCTGGCAGCCCTGCCTTTGAACATATGATGAAAACACAGGAAAAGGAGGGAAAGATAACAATTAATTTTAATTCGTTTGACTTACATTGAAAATACAAACAAAGGCCAATAATGGGTGGCGGTGACTTGGTAAGTCATATTTCGCAAGAAATGACGGGCTTAAAAGTAATAATTTGCGTTGCAGAACCTGAAGAAATCATGGCATCCGCACACGATGAAAAATCAGGAACGCGTCTGGAAGGCCGAGGAGCAGGCGAAGATGGAGGAGCGCAAACTGCAGGATCTACGGAAGGAGATCAACGAAGAAAGAGATAGGGAGGAGCTGCGAAGATTGGGTGAAAGTTCGGGGGTGTTGGCAAACCACGGAGGAGCCGCCGGCGAGGCCAAGCTGGAATGGATGTACAAAAGTGAGTCCTGGAATTTCTACAAAGCAACTTGTCTAAGTAACTCTCTAAATTCCAGATAGCACGGAACTGATCAATCGCGAAGAGTACCTGCTGGGCCGCAAGATAGACAAGTCCTTCGAGACGCTGCAGGCCGAAGAGCGTCGTCAGGACCAACAAAACACGGTCGGCGTCAAGCAGTCAATCAACCATGTGGAGCACGACTGCGTGCCCTTCTCCATTAGGGAATACCGCAACCTGCAATCAACCGAACAGGTAGACATGCAGCGCAAGACTCTCGAGGATCCCCTAATGCTGATCAAGCAGCGCGAGATGGAATCCCGCCGGAAACTGCTCGAGAATCCCGTTAAGCTAAAGGAAATCCATCGCATCCTCAAGTCCGAGCAGGAAAAGAAAGCCGCCAAGGAGAAGAAGTCCAAGAAGAGCAAAAAATCCAAGAAAAAGAAGAAAAAGAGCAGCAGCGGTAGCGAAAACAGTGACAGCGACAGCGACGAAGATCTTGACCAAAAGCTGGCCCGCCAAGTCAGCAAGCTCAAGGGCGACTCTGGCAACGGTGACCTGAAGCTGGACAAGCTGCTGGATGCCAAGTATCGGACCATATCCAAGCAACTGGACATGGCCACCAAGAAGAAAAAGAGCAAAAAGTCCAAAAGGAGACACTGCAATAGCAGCGACGAGAGCGGAGATGATCGGGAGCGATCCAGGGAAATGAATACAAATGAGAGCACCAGGCGAAGGAGCAGGAGCCCAGACGACAGAAAACAGAGGGAGAGGCGCCGTAGCCGCAGTCCTTACAGGCAGCGACGAAGGAGCAAGAGTCCAGCACAGCGCAGTGAGAGCTCCAGGCAAAGGAGAAGAAGCCAAAGTCCAGAGAAAAGAAGAGACAGGCGCAGAAGCCGGAGTCCAGAAGCAAGGAAGGAAAGACGCCGCAGCCGAGAGGATAGAAAGGAAAGCCACAAATTGAGAGAGAAACCCAGAAGTAGAAGCCCTGAGCCCCAGAGAAGGGAAAGGGAAAGGGATCGCAGGGAAGATCGCCGAGAACGCAGTCCCCCTGCCAAGCGCCCTTCCGTTGGCAAGCCCAAACTTAGCGAAGCCGATCGAGAAGCTCGTCTCCGCGAAATGATGGACAATGCCACTTGGCGGGAAGCGGATCGCAGCCAGGTGGTGCGCAAACACCGAGAGGCCTATGCACGCGAGGAGGCGCAGAACCGAGACCGCGACTTTGACAAGGAGTTCATCAACAAGGAGGTGAAGAAGGCCATTGCCAACCAGAACTCGATTGGCGATCGCATCCGAGCCAATCTCAACAACATCCAGCGCACCGCCTCCTCGATGGACACCAACTTTGCCCGCAAATAAACTAAAATTCCTTTATTGTGGCTCCACAAATAGATTCAACTTTGTGCTTACAGGATAAACGACGTGATTAACATATAAATATTGCAGAGAGCGCTCACACAACTCCGCCTTAATGGGTTTGCGGTTTGCTGCTTAAGCGTTGCTCAGAGCGGCCACGCCCGGCAGTGTCTTGCCCTCGAGCAGCTCCAGCGAAGCGCCGCCGCCGGTGGAGACATGGGAGACAAGGGCCTCAGTGTTCCACTTGGCGCAGCAAGAGGCAGTGTCGCCGCCGCCAATGATGGAGACGGTGCCGTTCTTGGTGGCGGCCACCACACCATCCATGATGGACTTGGTGCCGTTGGCAAAGTTGGGGAACTCAAAGACGCCGGGGGGTCTGCAAATGCATAAATATAAATTGGAGATAAATCGAAATAAGCCCTTGGATATACACCTACCCGTTCCACACGATGAGCTTGGAGCGGGCAATGGGCGCCGCGAAGAGCTCACGGGTCTTGGGTCCCACATCCAGGCCCATGTGGCCATCGGGAATGCCGGCCTCCACGGTGGCCTCGCTCACGGCGGCGTTCTCGGCGAACTTGTCGCCGCAAACAAAGTCAACCGGCAAATGCAGCTGCACATTGTTCTTCTTGGCCTTCTCCACCAGCTTCTCGACGATCTTGGAGCCCTCCTCGTCGAACAGGGAGCCGCCGATCTTCATGTTGTTGAGTACCTTCAGGAAGGTGAAGGCCATGCCGCCGCCGATGATCATCTCGTTGACCTTGTCCAGCAGATTCTCGATCAGCTGGATCTTGTCGGCCACCTTGGCACCGCCCAGAATGGCCAAGAAGGGATTTGGGGGCTTGTCCAGAGCCTGCGAGAAGTACTTCAGCTCCTTGTTGAGCAGCAGTCCAGCGGCGCGCTTCTCGAAGCCATCGCCCATCATGGAGCTGTGGGCGCGATGGGCAGTGCCGAAGGCGTCGTTCACATACACATCGCCCAGCTTGGCCAGGCTGGCGCGGAACTCCTTCACCTTGGCGGGGTCGGCCTTGACCTTGCCGCCGCTAGCGTCCACGCCCTTGCCCTCCTCCTCCAGATAGAAACGCACGTTCTCCAGCAGAATGACCGATCCCGGAGCGGGGTCCTTGCACGCGGCCTCCACCTCGCTGCCCACGCAGTCGCTCAGGAAGGTGACGTCCTGTCCCAGCAGCGTCTTCAGCTCGGCAGCCACGGGAGCCAGAGTGTACTTCAGGTTCTTGTTGCCATCGGGACGGCCCAAGTGGGACATGAGCACCACAGACTTGGCCTTCTTGGCCAGGGCCAGCTTGACACTGTCCAGGGCAGCCACAATGCGCTGGTTGCTGGTGATCTTGCCCTCCTTGATGGGGACATTGAAGTCCACTCTGCGAAAAACGGCATCAAAGTTTATGCAACGGATTTTTTAAAGAATGAAAAGTATGTTTATAATTACCGCATCAGCACACGCTTGCCCTCCAAGTCAAGGTTCTCGATGCTCAGCTTGTTGAAGGCCATCTTGAGGATTTCTTTGGTGCGTGCTAGCAAACTCCGGGATAAGATTCCACTGATTAATTCGCGAATCTTCTTCTTCTTTTACCAATTTGAACACACAGACACACACCAATACCCTTGCATCCTACAATTAGGTGGCAACTCCGCTGCCTGGAACCGATAACAACTAAAAATTTGTGGTTTTCCCCGCATTTTCTGGCCTGTCTCGAGGATCAGAAGGGTGCGCGACGCGAAGTTAGATATTTTCAGTAGCGTAAAGGTACTTGGGTAAGTCCAAAAAGCGGAAAATTAGCATGCAAACAAATTTGGGGGGTCGGCCGACAGTCTGGCAACTCTGCTTGGCAAGGTCATTTGTGGGTCGCCGGTTGTTTTCCAAGCTTGCATGTTGATTCTAGAGCTGGCAGTAAATCGATAACATCACCCACACATCGATTGTTTTCGACTTTTCTAATTTTAAAGATTATTTTTGATACAAGTACTACGAAAGTACATAACCTTAGTTCATATTAAAAATATACATTTGAGTTCCTAAGCTCGCTTGCAATTCCAGTACTAAAATGCTAATGGCGCCAAACTAGTGCTGCAAGCTTATTGCGGAATAGTGTTGTGAAATACTTGTGGACTTGTGGAGTTGCCAATAATTTTTAACTAAATTCGAAATTTGAATAAATGACATTATTGGCCCATTTTACGGTTTCCTCTTTGATTAATTTTTTTAAAAGTAAATTTAATATTCGGAATTCCTATTGAAAATGTTATATAGTCAACCTTTCAACCCTTTTCAATGAACTTTCATTAACGCTCTTGAAAGGCGGTTAAATTTAAAATTGTAAATTCAAGGAAAAACTAAACTTTCTTTAGAATTATATTCTCATTTCTGGGGAAAAATTATCTTTGCTTTCTAGGATCCAACCTCTGACTTTTATAATTACTTTGACTGATTTAGTATGTGATTACATATTCGCACAGTTCCGTTCATATATAATTGCCGCCTCTTGGCGTGTGTAAATATGTAATTATTAAATAAATAAATGATTTTTGCTCGGGCCCAATAAAGACAACTCACACACAAAGGCGACTGAATGGACGATGGGCTATTGGCCGCAGTTTTATTTTGGCTGTACTCATACAAACACACGCTCACGCACAAAACAAATGCCAATGATGCCACCACGGCTCATCTCTTTACCCCAAATGATTCATTCATGGCCGGCCACCACTATTTTTCTCTCTCTCTCGCATCCGCCGGTCTGAGCAACCACCGCCAGCATACGGCAGTAGCACCACCACCCACCACCCAACTGCCACCACAAGTGCTCAATGCAGCGAAATGCATATGACGCAGATGGCAACAAAGGTAACGGGAATGGGAGAGTGCGAAAAGCGGTTGAGAGAGGAAGAGCATCAGTACTGTCCATTTGTCCGTTTTTCAGCTAACCATGTTTGTCTCTAACAATCTTGTATATAACTTATAGGTATTATATCCGAATATCCTAGATGAAAAGAGAGCAATTAGTTTTCAACTAAAAAAAACAAATAAAATCATCATATTCCTAATTTACATTACCTGGGAACTATAAGAGCTAGAGATACAAGATTAGCTATAAAGATCCTTATCAAAGGGAAGTAATACCCATTGACAGATTTCAAATTGCAGTTCTCTAATCTTCAAAGCAATGAAATACCTGAAGAAGGTTTCATATCCTTTTAATCCAACAAAAAATTTCCTGTAATATCTATTTGCACCTAAGAGCTAGATTGGCATCTCTATGAGCTGCTGATGATGGTAATGCACCTATTTCTGGCGCTTTTCAGTTGCAGCGATGCAGTAGCTGTCTTCTCTCTCTCACCTTTCAACAACATCACCGGAAGAATGTCCACTCACTCACACGTCACGGGTAGTCTGCGTAATTAAAAACGCCACCATAAGGACACGGACCCACTCACAGTGACACCTTGCTCCAAAGGACCTGCTCTGTGCCAGGTAATATTGGAAATCGAAGACAATGGGGGGCCGCTGAAATTCATTTTAATAATTGCGTGTAAACCGCCCGTTGACGCAGGTGAAACAGGTAAGCGGCCCATGCGGCACTCGTGTGGAAACATTAGCACATGCCGGGAAAACGAGACCCGAGAGGGTCTCGTAGATGCGATGACCGTCTTCCAAATCCAGAGCCAATCCGAAGCCAGAGCCAGAGCCCGAGTCGAGCGGCCAAGCGAATCGGCTATCTAGCAACAGTCTAACAGTCGCTCTAATCGCGTCGTAAACCTGTTCATGTTGTTCTACCAAACGATGCCATGTACCTAAGAAACGCTCCAAGGGCGGGCTATAGTGGCTACCCAAATGCGGTACAGTATTGTATTGGTCAAACAATTATCCGAATTCATCGAAATATAAACAATGAAGCCAGAAAAAATTAACATATTCAGCAAAAAATTTGAAAGAAACTCTGCCCTTTTCCGAATTCCATTTCGATCACATTTTGCGGCATCGTGGGAATTCAAGATATTGGGAATTATATTAATAATAATAATATCCCAGGGAAAATCATGAATTTAATAAAATAGCTTATATTAAACCATTTATTTATTTCTAGAAAATAGTATCTAGGGATTCAAACTGATATAACCCAGTTTAAGAGTATATGAATACTTGGATCACATTTTGCGGAATCGTGTGAATTCAAGCTCTTGGGAATTATATTAGTAATAATATCCCAGTGTATATCATGAATGTAATAAAATAGCCTATCTTACTATAAACCATTTATTTATTTCTAGAAAATATTCATTTCGATTTCCATATAAAGCTAGGATATAAAATAGTATCTAGGGATTCAAACTGATATAACCAAGTATATGAGTATATGAATACTTGGATATTCTCCATACAAAATTGGTATTTCACTTCAAGTTCAACTTATCATTCTCAGTCAAAGAATTTCCGAAAATACTCAAAGATTGAAATGTACTGATACATAACCCCACAAGCGATCCCAAAAACTTACATCCCATAAAAACTTAACAACCTCATTACAGATCTATTAGCACCGCAGGCAAGTTGGGAGGGAACTGAAAACTTAATCGCCATGAATACAAGCTGATGTGTGTGCCCAGATACACATGCTTGAGCGTCTGGCTATCGATTGTTTGCATTGAGATTTGTTCACACCTTTATGCTACAGCAACTTAATGACGCAACGTGTGACTGCACTGGGAGAAATTCTTAGGGTAGGTCATGTCACAGACTACATACATAAGCTCCGTACTCAGCCATGCGAAAAGTGTTCCTAAGCATTGAGCCAAAACGAGAGATCAATATTCACCCTCTCGCTCTATCGTACTGCTTAGAAACACTTTTCGTGGATATGTATAGATAACCTTTAGTAAATTAGGCAGAAATCTTGAAAAATGCCATAAAAGGAAAAACCCGAGCAACTTTATGATGGAAACTCTTAACTAAACAGGAAACTTGGGAAAGGTTAGGGTTTTCGGAACCACTATGGACAGATGTTGGTATTCCGGGAAATAGGACCTTTTTAGATGCCAGCCTCCCCGTCGACAGTAGCAGCACCTTTCTTATCGCTTTTCCCAGCAACTCCTATCGCCTAACCTTGAAATAGCGACATACTCGTACCACCTGAAGGAAATTTCTCTGGTTGTCCTCGAGAAGCTAGATACCATTGTTCACTGCCCAGAGAGAAGACTTCACGGGCCCGGTGAGAAATGCGATTCATATCGGTGCAGAGGTGCGCGAAAGGCCCACGATTCTCGGGGGAACGAACGCCGAACGAATACTGAGAGTCCGGCGGGTGGCAAGAAAGGAGAAAGGCCAGAAACCAAGCCGCAAAACGGAGACGCAAATCGGCTTATCAGCGAACGCTCTGGCGAAAAGTCATCGCTTCTGCTCAAATATGTGATAACTCAGTTGCCAGCCCACGATTACAGGTGTTTACTATACCGCCGATGCCTCGGAACAGGTTCGTCGCTTTTAATTAGCGCCAAGCGACTCTCGCGCCCCATCGACTGCCGGCTGCTCTGCTCGGTCTGTCGTTGACTGTATTATTCAGATTACCAACTATACCCTAGGTATTTGTATTTGCCTTTGCACGAAAATAGCTGAATGTATGAAAGGTGAATGTATGGCGGGGACTCGACTACGGGATACTTGGTCTTTAAAGGGAAATATTGAAATTATAAAATATGGTACAGTATAGCCGGTATGGAATTCAAAAGTATGCAATAAAATATTGGAGTTCTCCCTAACATAATGAAAATTTAATGATATATGATCTGATACAAGGGATATATTATATTACTATATTAAGCCTTTATTGAATTTTCACTAACCGGCCACTGAGAAAATGTGCCTTAGGGTGTTTTATTTAAGTTTATGTTTGATTCTTTCTTTACAAAAATGTAATTTAAGAAACTGAGGGTTATCTTTAACTTTTTTAAAGATTAGCACAACCAACTTTCGAATAAACTTGATAGATCTTTCTTTTAATAGCAATCGTATATGTACACAATATCTAAAGAAATGAATATACCCCTTAGCACATGGATTCCCAGGTGATATGTTATAGCCGCGTCGGCAGTTCTCGTATATATTAGTCGATTCCTGAACCAAGTCGGTTCGTGTAACGAACAGTACCATCAAATGGCCGAACCACAAATGCGAGATCAACAGAAAGAATGGCACATGAAAAAACAAAGAATTGAGGTGGACCGTGTTCGAACTTCGAGCGTGCTGGGGCGATAAGCATTTGACGCTGAATAGACAAGTGATGTAAGCAAGTCAGTGGGGAAGAAATGAAAAATATAATCACGCGGTAGCGATTCTGCTGCTAGATTCAAGACCCATAATCTGGAAAGTATGAATAATAAAGCTGAGTTCATAAAGTAGAACGAACAAAGGTTGTGAAATATTTTATATTCTATGAATTTATTCAAACTATTTAATTTGGGGTTTTTTAGAGATCTTTATTGAAAACAGTATTCAAACTACATGAACTTTAAATTAAGGATATAGGCGCAAAACCTAACAGAGTTCCCCCCAATTGAGATTAAATTAAATCGTTAGAATCTCAAAAATAGATCCCCACTTTCCTAGGCCGCGGAAATCACCTGCGCTTCCCCACACGTTACCAATCAATTGACCCCAATCCGCGACGACATTGCTGCGGCCCACGCTGGTCCACTCTATAAATACGAACAGAACGGCTCCACACTCGACATACAACGCACATCTGCAGCAACAATGCTGCAACACTTCATCCCATCAGCAGCAGCAACAGCAAGAACAACAGCCGCGCCGACTGTCTCACGCACACACGCGCCCACTGGCGCCACCGCCGGACCGACAAAGCGACAAAAAGCCACTGCACCACACACGAACACACACACCTCCCCCTGAACCACCGCCCCTCCCCCTCTTCAACCACATTGCCGAGCAGCAGCAGCGGTGGTGCGCGCAATTTTCAAATTTAGCGCCAAACTCGCCCACAACTGTACTCACGGAACCCAAGCAGATTTTGTATGAAAATAATCAAGAAACCCACTCAACTTGTCAATTACAGATCTAGTTTTGATCACAGCGCCTCGAGAGAGACGCCAAAATTAAGGTAACACCCTAGGCTATACCCTCGATCGGTTTCGGATCCGATCTGAATACGGGTCTTTGAGATATAGGCGAAAAAGTGGGCCGAACCAAAATCGGCAAGAAGAAGCAGCCAGCAATTTGTAGCCATGCGAATGACGGCAAGCTCAGTCTTGTACGAGCCGTCGACGCGTACACATATCCGGTGGTTAGGACCTAAAAAAATAAAACCTATCTAACACCGGGGGATATCAGTGGGACATCTATGAATCGTCCTTCTGGACCTCGTAGCTCCAGCTGATACACCTCCTATAGCTATACTATACTCTTTAATCGAACAAGAAATCACTGCAAAAATATTTCCAAAATCTTTCGCTTGCCAGAGGGCGCTGCTGCTGCTGCTGATGTTGTTGTTGTCTTCTCTCTGCGCTGCCGCCATCGACTGCGGCTGTACAAATGCCGCGGCGGTTTTTCAGTGTATTGCATTGGTACGGTACTG
Organism: Drosophila asahinai; assembly: GCA_008042795.1. Lineage (NCBI taxonomy): Eukaryota > Metazoa > Arthropoda > Insecta > Diptera > Drosophilidae > Drosophila > Drosophila asahinai. The sequence goes on from VNJZ01011539.1 coordinate 12,034, forward strand.
GCGTGGGAGAGAGAGTCTAGCAGCAGCAGCAGCTTCGCTCCGCGAGCGAAAGAGAGGGGGGACTAGACCAAGACAGAGAGAGTGAGAGCGAGAATGCTTAAATAGACGGGCCGCAGCTGAGCCGCTGCCAGTGTGTTTGTGTGCTTCGTGCGGTTTGGATCTTCTCTCTGTCGTCTCCTCGGGATATTTTGCGCTGCTTTCTTGTCAGTCGACTGTCAGTCAAAACAACAACCCAAAATTCCACTCTGTTCTTCACGACAGCAATAATCAAATCGCTCCCGATCGGTTAATACCAAGTTCCGGAAACACAACAAACTAACTAAACAACACAACAGAATGTCGGCAGCCACAGAACAACAGAACAACGGCGATGTGGCCGTGGAGAAGGTGGCGGCGGAGGATGTGGCCGCCGTCAAGGACGATCTCAAAGCGAAGGTGGCCGCCGAGGATAAGGCAGCCGCTGCCGACGCAGCCGGCGATGCGGCCGATAACGGTACGGCAAAGGACGGCGAGGATGCCGCCGACGCCGCCGCCGCCGCTGCCCCCGCAAAGGAATCAGTGAAAGGCACCAAGAGGCCAGCCGAAGTAAGTACCTTTATCGATCGCGCGCGCGGGTTTTTGTTTACGCGCTTTGAAATCCTCCAAAAATGATTCACTTGGTGGCGAGTTCTACTTTTCATGCGGGAAAAAAATTCTAGAAATAGATATACACACGTTTTTCAACCGCGCGCACTCTCGCAGTGGCTTATATACCCAAAAGATACACAGCGAAGAGAGTGGGGCCGGGGCCGCTCTCTCGTAGATTTGTTAGTGTGTTGTTTACGATTAACCAAGATGATTGCGAGCCACTAATCAAAGATTATTGTTGTTGGGTTCAAATCGAGGTTAGAGGACCGCGCGAGTACAGTTACTCAGAGTCATTCCTAATCAACTTTAGAGCGCGCACTAGAGCAGGTCATTAGCATTAACAAAAGGTATCACAAAAGCCGCAATAAGATGCAGATAACTGATGGCGAAAACGGCAGATAGAAGGAATAGATATTGTAGCTACTCTCGGCCTTATTGTGCCGCTTTGGCGATGCCAATGCACTCTCTCAATGAAAACATACACATTGCCGGCCGGTAAATTACTCATGTCATGTTTTCCCCGCTTCCGAATGTCCCCAAAGAGCACGCGGTTTCTGTGGGGTCTCTCTGACTGTCGCATTCCATAATCAAGAAGCACATTTCTTGATAAAAATAAAATATAGTTTGGGTTAGTAAGGCAGATAAATTGGCAAATCAAGCAGTTCTCGATTCTCAAAAAAAAAAAATCAAACTCGAAATAAAAATGTACAGTTTAACGGGAGAGCGCGCTCTCTCTTTACCAACTCTCTCCTCTCTCGGTGGGAACGCTGTGCTCTCTCTCTTCTCTCCCTCGTAATTTGTATACATACCACGGGGCCCGTTTGTCTGTTTGCGTTTGTGCTTACATTTATCTTTCACTTTTTTTTTCCTGCTCTGCTTTATGCGTATTTATTTTGGTACATAAAACAAGACAGTTTTTACAGGGTGTCGCAAGGTTCTGGATACTTTCTTTTCGTTAACGAGAGAGTGTAGTTTAGATGGGAAGACAATTAATTAAATTGAAAATATATTGTAAGTGGGGTGAGAACTGTTCGCAACTAGATTAGATTAGAAAAACCTATTTGTCTCTAAGTAGATTTCCATTTGGCTTCCTTCTGGAAGGTTATTGTGTTCATTCTTCATTAAGTGAAGTAGATTTCCATTTAGCTTCCTTCTGGAAGGTTATTGTGTTCATTCTTCATTAGGTGAAGGTTGTGTTCATCTCTTTACACTTCTTGAGATAGATTTTCACTCGGTTTCCGTCTGGAAGGTTGTTTTCATGCTTTCCAAATTGAACTTTCTTCTAGAATACTGCCTGAATAAGATTTCCATTCAGCTTTCTTCGAGAAGGTGGTGTATATCTTTCCTGAGGTTGTTTTCCGTTTAATTTCCTTTTGGAAGGTTGTATTTATTTATTAAATTCTCCTAAAAGGGAGATTTAATTAATTTTTTTAAGGAAAATATAAAAAATTCTGTAAAAACTTGAAGTATTATCTTTAATAACTTCCAAATTCATTGTATCAGTATTACATACAATTCCAATGTAGGTATCGAGTTTATATTCTTAAGTATTCCAGCATTTTCCAATACTTCATTAAAGTATCTTACTATCTCTACTCATATATTGTATCTACTGGATCCTCCTTATCCTGCATGACCCTGTTTTTTCCCTCTCGTAATTGCACATTTCTCGAATACTTTGGTCTCGTGACTTATGCTGTAAGCGGAATAAAGGAATAATTGGGGGGGGGAGCCCGTGAGAGGCGGTCTGCTTTTCATTTTGCACATATTTCCACAGCTAGCTTGTTTTCCGCTTTGTAACAGTCTGGTAAATGGTAAATAGTAAGTGGCCATGTATTGCGGGCTACTCTTTGACTTGGGAACGTGACCGCCTATATACCGGGCCATGCTGCTGCCGTGCTATATGCCTTGTTGTTGGTTGGCTACCCACGCATGCCAGTTGTTGTTGTTGTTTTGCGCCTTTTTCCCGCTGCAGCAGCTGGCGCGTGAGAGAGTGAGAGAGATTCATTCATGCAACTGCTGTGGCCTGTGTCGTGACGCGTTCTCAGGTACAGTTTCTTTGGCCCGATGGAACGCTCTCTCTCCCGTTACTCTCTATTTCTCCCTCGCTCTCGCTCTCTCTCTCTCCGCTGGCACGCTTGGCTTAGCTGGTCTCGTTTCGTATCTCACGGATGCGGATACATATGTCGCTGCCGGCGTCGGCGTCGCTTATTGTTTTTTCCATTATGTAGTAAATATGCCGCCTAGTATATACACACGCACATAGATCGATGTAACGCGGCTGCACTTGTAATTCGCTCTCTTTGTGGCTTTCCCGCTCTCTGGCCTCTCTGGGCTCTCTTTGCCGCAGCGAATTACATTGGCGCGCGCATTTTTCAAATGTTTTTTTACGGCGAAAATAACGATTTTCGTCGCTGCCTGTTTTTGTGGGCTGAAAATATACATTTTATGACTATGTGTATACACGCACACGGGAATTGGAGGGATTGGGGATGCCCTTGATCAAGGAGATGTGTGGGTTTGAGTTGGGCGCACACAGGGCTGTTATCATCAACCTTTACTGGGCTTTTCCTCTACAATTTTGCTCTCTTTTCCCTTTTTTCCAGGCCAAATCCGCAGAATCAAAGAAAGCCAAGAAGGCAGCCGCCGCCGATGGCGATTCCGATGAGGAAGAGGCTCTGGAGGAAATCATCGAGGGCGACAGTGAAATCGAGAGCGACGAATACGACATACCCTACGATGGCGAGGAGGATGACATCGAGTGCGATGGTGAGTTGGAAAAACATAACCCCCCCCTTCCCGCCCTTAATACCTTGACTAATTCACAATTTCCCTCCCTCTGCAGATGACGATGATGATAATGATGACGGTTCTGGCTCGGACGATCAGGCGTAATAATAATGTAGTCAAAAATACAAACAAAAACAAACAAAAAATTTAAATTAATAATAAATAAAAGTTACAAGCAAAAACAAAAATAAAAACAAACAAAAAAAATAATAAACCAACAACCAGAAAATAAACCACAACAAGGAGAAGAAGAAGATGATGATAAGAAGAAAGTGAAGAGAAGAGAGAAAAAAAACACAAAAAAATCGCAAAAGTATATAATTTGTATGTTTAAGAAATAATTTTTTATTTCTTACCTTATTTTAATTGTATTTTATGTGTACTTTTTTTATAAAAAACTACAAAACAAACAAAAATTGTAATTGAAGGCATTTTCGTATAAAAGCAATCTATACGGAAACCCAACAAAAAAGTAAACATCCCCACTATATACAAGAAAACAAAAAAAACCAAAATCTTTCTTTCCTTTATGTCATAAGTCCTAATTTAGACGCCAAGTTTATGCGTGCAAGAAAAACCTTTACAAAGATATGAAAATGTAGCGTGAACGAAGCCCACACACACACACAATACACGATTATTAAAATTCATTATTAAAATTAGACGTTACATTTATGATGAATGATCGAAAGAAACAAAATACAAAACGCAAAAGCAAAAGCGAATGGCAAAAAATTGAAAAAAGTGAAAAAGCAACAACAGCAAATGCAATTAAATACAAAACAAAACTATAAAAACATAAAAATTGTATTTAAATAAAACGCAAAATCCACATTGACAACCGATTTCGGACAGCACTCAAGTTTTAGCTATGGTTTCAAAATTTTACCACCTCACACAATTCCTTCCCCCCACTGCCCACTTGGGAATTTCTTGGTCTTCGCTTTTATTTGGGGAGAAAAAGAGCAAGAAAAACAACATCGGGAAGTTTGATTTCTATCCTTCTGTTTCGTTTCAGCATTTAGCTATTAAGCTATGACTAATCTTAAGTACTTATGTCAGTATTAGAGCGAAGGGTTTAATATATACATATATTCTGTTGATAAATTGTGCGAGGGAATTTGTAAATTGTAAAAACCGACCCGAGAATCGAATCGAGCAAGAAATAAACTTTTAATGTTACTTGAATCTCTATTAGTATGGGTATACCCCGCAATATTTATACGCATACAACAATAACGAGTTCTTGAAATATACAAACATACATTTAACGACTGATATTCGGACAAGGAAAAGTGCACAGTTGGTCAATCAAGTACTCTCTCTCTCAAAAACCACCTCCCAACCACTATCACTATCCGCCAAAACCGAAAGCAACCGATATAACCCAGAAACAGAAACAGAGACATATACACAGACCACCCACTGACCCAGATCCGGCAAGTAACGAGCATTTAAGGCTTAAAGCTTCGATTGCACACCAATACAACTGAACAATTAAATAGCATATAACTGACGCATATGCCGATGATATATAAGCCAATTTGATACAGATAAAACAATGTTAAAGAAGAATCATGCATTTTTGTAAATACAATCTCTAAGCATATATAAATGTATCTGCAGAAAATTAACATCCAGAAGTAGTGAAAGGCAGAAAACAGAACCACGAATCGATAAAGAGAGATTATGAAACATTTTTGAAACGATGAAATAAATTATTGTAATTACGTAAAAGCGACAAAAATCATACGTACCTATACCTCCCATTGGCATCTATCAGATGCCAATAAAAGCTTTGTTTCAATGGCTTTTGGGGAGGGTGGGGGGGGTCTGTTTCTTTCCATTTTGGGTGGGGCAACAACCCCCTAAAAGGGAAACGGGATGGCATGGGATGTTGATAGGGGTAGGACATGTAGGTACATAATTCACCGATTGGCCTTTGTCATTATTCCGTTAGCATGCGGTACAATGATCCCATCCCTCCGAGCTTTCGGTGTTTGCATTCGGGGGTTGAGAATACTGGTTTCTGCCATCCTCCCTATAACCCAAAATGATTAAACGTGGCAAGGGATGGAAGAGGGTCTCGATTGGAAACCAATACTTCGATTAACAACAGCTTGTCTGGGACCGGAAATAGGTATTTTTTAGGGTTGTGTGCAGAGAAAATATTAAAGCATTTCAAAATACTCTACAGCTCTTTAAGATAACCTTAATTTCAGTAGAAGTATCTACACAGATATATTTTTTAATGCTTAGTGCCAATTTAGATTGCTTTTTTATGACAGGCTATATATAGGATATATTGTAAGAAAAGTAAAATACCTTTACTACCTGCTACTGAAAAGCAGATACTTTGATTGCTATAACGCTTAAAAACGGACTTGTTGCTTAAGGAAAAGATGAATAAGGCTAAATCGGCTTATCTGGTGATGTTGATACAGCAAATATATAATATATAGTCAATTTAGGGATAAAACCATTTCATTTCAAGAATATTTGTTCTCAATATTGGCGTGAGTACTTTTGTATTCATTTTGAGTTTGTTTTCTTCTCAAAGTGAGGAAAAAATACTTATACTTAGAATAAAAAAAAAAACCATACACAAATTTAGAGGGGAACGTATTTGAGAACGTGGTTTCTCAATGTAATAATTCAACTATATTCCATCTCACAAAGAAAAACAAGTAAGAAAGCTACAGTCTACTGTGCTCGACTATGAGATACCCGGTACCTAGACGTTTGCGCTTCATACTAAAAGGCAAATTAAAATTGTACCTACATACATTGTACATACATACATTGTCGCCATTATATCGCACGGCCAAGGCTCGAATGCGCCACCTGTCGGCTACAGCTTGCAACAGCAGTGCCTTAGGGCGGTGTGTTAAAATTCTAACCTTATTGCTAGTATCTCCCATGTTTATCATCTGATTTTACTGAAATTTTCAGGAAACGTCCGCTCTATTTTATTCATTTATTGTATCTATTAACTTTAACCCGAAAATAACGAGTATAGCTTATTTTACGTTTTTTATGATTTTTGAGGGCGGAAGTGGGCGTGGCAAAATTTTAAAACAAACTTGATCTGCGTGCAACAGATTTCAATGTTGTCACCAAATTTGGTAACTCTAGCTCTTATAGTCTCTGAGATCTGTTGCTTTACACGGAAGGACAGAGGTTGGCACTAACCCATAATACCGTTGTACCCTATGGGTACCGGGTATAATAACCTACATATCGTTGGATACTAGCACCGGGGGCTAAGGTATTCGAAAATAAATCACAAAGCCCCAGAGGAAGGCTTTTGTTGGGCTCCGAGGTTGAGATTCTGTGACCAACCCTGATTTAAATGAGTATGTAAAATAATAAAATATCTTTCCTTTCCCAAACTATTATTAAGACATGGCCCTCTAAAAACCTTAAAAAAATATTCTTTTAAAAAATGCAACTCCAATTAAATTAAAATTGGATATTATTTAATTGGAGTATCAAATTTAAAACATTATTAAATAACTTTACAATTGTTACCTTTGAATTTAACTATAGCGTCATGATGAGCACCTGGTCACCTTCAGTATGTAGAGGTATTCGCCAGGAATACGTCGCTCCATAAACTTAACAGCCTTGAACTTGAGGCCTTCTAAGTGCTTGATAATTTCCTCCGGCTTGTTCTCCCGCAGGAGGAGTAAGTAGAGAACGCCTCGCGGCGAGAGAATGTCATCTAGTTGCTTCAGTAGAATGTCTGTGACGCGCCGACCATCCTGACCGCCAGCCCAGGAGAAGACCAGATTGCCTTCCGTTGCGGATTTGGTCTGCGGATCGAACCTTTGGGTCTGCAGCTCCTCGTCGCTGGTGACCACATAAGGAGGATTGAAGAGCAGAACGTCCACGGATCGCCGGCGCAGTGCATCCGCCAGATTGCAACGTATCGGGCTCACTCGTGCTCCATTCCGGGCAGCTGTTCTTCGGGTGGCATCGCAGGCTTTGGGATTGATATCTGTGGCGAGGCACAGCGTGCAACTGGCCAGCTTCTTGGCCAGAGCTGTGATAATCACCCCCGAACCGGAACCCAATTCCACACACAGTCGCGGCTGCAGCTGCTCCAGATAGTCCAGATCCTTCTCCAGGGCGTCCAGCAACAGAAACGAATCCTCCGCCGGCTCGTAAACGTGTTCGTAGTCCTCCAAGCTCAGGTGGTCGATGTGGGGCGTCTCCATGACTGCTCTTAGGATATGTTGGTGCTGAGGGCAGAGTCCAGCAGTGCCTGTCGCCGTCGCTGCTCCTTCTCGATGAGCTTGTGCAGGCCCGTCAGCCGCTCCTGGCTGGTGCCCAGCACGTTGCTTATCACCGTCACCTTGTGCTTCACGTTCAGCAGCTCCTTCACCTTGTCCGCAAACTCGGGAATCTGACTCTGGGCCCGCTCTATGTCCCGCAGTTGGACAGCCAGGGCGTCCAGTTGGCCCCTCAGCTCCGCCTGCAGTTGAATTGTGGAGGCCACACGCTCGTCCAACTTTTCGATGGTGGGCTTGAATAGGTTCGTGATGCCCTCGGCGAGGATGTCGCGCGTGGGATTCGTGCAGAAGTTCTCCGTGTTCTCGTCCAAGGATGTCACGGTGCTGTCCGAGTCCTTGTCCATGGCAAAATCTGATCCCAAAAAGTGAAATAAAAGTTCTACTCTTCGTCAGTTGAAATTGGCCAGAAAACCAGCGGATTTTCTCCCCCACAGCAACAGGTCACACTTAAAAGGCTCAAGACCACAGCTATAAAATAGCTCAAAAATAGCTTAAAAAACTTTTAAAAAAGCTACACAATAAATTAAATTACCTCTATATGTAATACGTATTTAAAAATGTAATTATAACTTTTATTTTATTTAATTACAAGCTTGTTTCTGATTTGTAACGGTACACCGCGTTTTTTACTTCACCGTTTCCTTTAAATAAATTCATTATCCCTTGGAAGACTACTGATTTTTTTCCCTATCGATCTTAATAGGGATTAAATAATTAATAATTAAATATAAAAATGCCTTTAAATATAGCTAAAATTTAAAAATTTTCAGTTTTCAGCCCGATTATTACATGAGAGCCAAGTGCTTCATAAGCAATGTATTCAATGATTTATGAAAATTGTTTTTTTTTACTTAAAGTTTCGTTAGTAATATATACACAAAAAATTAGATGATAATTAAAATTTTAGTTTTCAGTCCTGGTTGACCTTTTGCTAAAAATTCCCATATACTATACAGAAATGCGGAAACAAACTTTTAAGGTATAACCTTTTGAAAATTACTCTGACTCAATTAAATACAAGATAGGAATGAAAATATTTAACAGTATTTACTTATTTTAATTATTTTGATGGTAAATAAAATATATGTCTGACTGTACCAGCCCTGGCTCAAGTCCTCGCGTCGCAGGTGCACCATTCGAACATCGGTCACGCACATCCCTAAACTATCGCCGACGAGCTCCTTGTGTTATCGATATACGGGATGTGAGCCACTCAGCCATCGCTAATAAAGTATAATAATAATTGATAAAACAATTTATGCGCTGATTATAGCTATCGGTGAAATGGATACGTACTCAGTGGACGTGGTGTACCAGGCAATCAGCGCCCTCTTCCAGGGCAACAATCCCAAGGAGCAGGAGAAGGCCAACAAATGGCTGCAGGACTTCCAGAAGTCGGTGAGTTTATCCCATCCGGTGTGGTTTGCCCTCGTCCTCACTTTATTGATGATCCTTGGTTGCCGTACGCAGATCTACTCGTGGACGATTGCGGACGAGCTGCTGCACCAGAAGCGGGATCTGCACGCGAATTACTTTGCCGCGCAGACGATGCGGAATAAGATACAGAACTCCTTCAGTGAACTGCCCCCGCACACGCACGAATCCCTGCGGGACTCGCTGATCACCCACATCGGCCAGATCGACGAGCAGACGGACAATGTGATCGTCACGCAACTCAGTCTGGCGGTGGCCGATCTGGCCCTCCTTATGGCCAGTTGGCAGGAGCCCATCAACGATCTTTTGGTGACTTTGGCGCCACATCCCGCTGCCATTTGGCCGCTGCTGGAGGTGCTCAAGGTGCTGCCCGAGGAAATAGACTCCAGGTATCTGAGATTGGGCGCCAATCGGCGGGAGGAGGTGCACAAGCAGCTGGACGCCAGTGCCGAGTGCGTTCTGAAGTTCCTTTGCCTGTGCCTCCAGCGCGACGATCTCGACCAGCAGCGCGTGTGGAATGCCGCGCTCCGGACCTACAGTGCCTGGCTCGTGATCCATGCCTTTCCCGTCGCCCACGTCTACAACAACGCCCTCACTCAGCTGGCATTCCGGCTACTCTCGCAGCCGGAGACCTCGGGAAAGTTGCACGAGAATGCCACGGAGTGTGTTTGCGCCCTGCTCTCCTGCATGAACACGCCCAACGAGAGTGAGTCCTCGGTGGAGGCACAGATCTTTGCTGCCGTGTGCACGCTGGAGACGCCCTATCACCTGAGTGTGGCGCACGAGGACACCGACAAGACGATCAACTACTGTCGGATATTCACCTCGCTGTGCGACGCCTTCTTCAACGAACTGCTGGCCGATCCCCAGAAGCCGCACTACTGCCTCAAGGGCCTGGACCTGGTGTTGCTCTGTGTGGGGCACTTCGACTACGAGGTGGCCGAGATCACCTTCCATCTGTGGTACAAGCTCAGCGAGGATCTCTTCCAGCGCAACGACGACAAGCTGACGGCCTTGTTTCGGCCGCACATCGAGCGACTGATCAGCGCGTTGTATCGGCATTCGCAGATGGAGAGCGACCACGACGGGCTGATCGAGGAGAATAATACCTTTTATGTGAGTATGGGGAGGGAGACTTTAAATAATATCCTGAAACTGGGGGTTATAGGTGAAAGCTGGGTTTGAAAGCTATTTAATTTCATCAGGTTGATAAATCAGCAAAAGTGACACTATTGAGCTTAAAACCGGTTTCTATCGAAGCGAAATTAGATAAAAAGACTATTAAATACTCTTTACTATTCATTATTAAATAAACAAGTAAGAAAGCTACAGTCGACTGTGCTCGACTATGAGATACCCGGTACCTAAACGTTTGCGCTTCACACTAAAAGGCAATTTTAAAATGTACATACATACATTGGCGCCATTATATCGCACGGCCAAGGCTCGAATGCGCCACCTGTCGGCTACAGCTTGCAACAGCAGTGCCTTAGGGCGGTGTGTTAAAAGTCTAACTTTATTGCTAATATCTCCCATGTTTATCATCCGATTTTACTGAAATTTTCAGGAAACGTCTATTATATTTCATTTATTTATTGTATCTATTAACTTTAACCCGAAAATAACGAGTATAGCTTATTTTACGTTTTTTATGATTTTTGAGAGCGGAAGTGGGCGTGGCCAAATTTTAAAACAAACATGATCTGCGTGCAACAGATTCCAATGTTGTCACCAAATGTGGTAGCTCTAGCTCTTATAGTCTCTGAGATCTGTTGTTTCACACGGACGGACAGAGGTTGGCACTAACCCATAATACCCTTGTACCCTATGGGTACCGGGTATAAAGACTATTAAATACTCTTTACTATTCATTATTAAATAAAAAACCATACAATTCCTTCTCCCCTTGAGATATAGAAATGTTAGAGGTTTAAAGAAGCCTATTCTTAACGCTCTCTTTCAGGACTTTCGGCGTAAAGTCTCGGATCTGATCAAAGACGTCGCCTTTATCGTGGGCTCTGGAGCTTGCTTCAAGCAAATGTTCCTGATCCTCCAGGCGCCTGAAACCACTTGGGAATCCACAGAGGCGGCGCTCTTTATAATGCAAAACGTGGCCAAGAATATATTGCCGTAAGCTTCAAGAAATTCCCCTTTTATCAAGCAAATCCAAGACCCCCTTCCATTGCAGTGATGAAAACGAGGTGATACCCAAGGTGGTGGAGGCCATCCTGAATATGTCGGAGCAAACCCACATAGCTGTTCGATACACGGCCATCCTGCTGATCGGTGAGCTCTGCGACTGGATCGAGAACCATGCGGAATCCCTGGAAGCCGTGCTCAACTTCCTGCTGTATGCTCTCCAGCAAAAGAATGGCCTGGCACCGGCTGCGGCCATGGCCCTGACCTCCATTTGCACCGCCTGCCGCCAGAAGATGGTGTGCCACATCACTGGCCTGGTGGAGATCGCCCGCAGCCTGGACAGCTTTCAGATCAACAACGATGTGGCCATTGGCTTGCTCAAGGGCATATCCCTGATCCTAACCCGACTGCCGAGGGAGCAGCTCCAGCCGGCGCTGCGGGAAATTGTGGGCTTTCAGCTGCAGCCGCTGGCCCAGCTGGTGGAGACGGGCAGCGTGGGTAGCGTGCAAAGGGGAGAGCGGAGCGATCCCGTTTACTGGATAGACAGAGCCTGCGCCATCATCAGGCATACGAATCCCGATGTGCCCGACACCGTGGAGCACCCAACGGTGGCCATTCTAAACGATGCCTGGCCGCTGATATCGCGGCTGATGGACAAGTACCAGACGGACCTGCGGATTATGGAGCGAACCTGCCGGCTCATACGCTACGGCATCCGGATGGTGAGGAAGCAGGCCGTGATGCTGGTAGAGCCGCTGATCAAGCAGATGGTATTGCTCTATGCCGTGCAGCACCACAGCTGCTTCCTGTACGTGGGCTCCATACTGGTGGACGAGTTCGCCAAGGCGAGCGAGTGCATCGGCGGCCTGCTGGAGATGCTGCAGGCCTTCATCGAGCCCACCTTTGGCCTGCTGCAAATGGAGAACGGACTGAGAAACAATCCCGACACCGTCGACGACTTCTTTCGGCTGGCCTCGCGCTACCTGGACTGCTGTCCGCAGCAGCTGCTCCAGAGCAGCCTCATCACACCGATCTTCCAGTGCGCGCTTATAGCCTGCTCCCTGGACCATCGCGAGGCGAACTCGTCGGTGATGAAGTTCTTCGTGAATCTCTTGGTCTGGGGCCGGGGCAACAGTCACAGCCGGAACGTCGAGTGTCGTCCTCTAGTCGTGGAACTGGCCTGCCAGCATGGCGGAGCGCTGGTCATGAACCTGGTCCAGGCCTCGGTCTTTCAGCTGCACTCCTACATGCTCGCCGATGTCGCGGAGGTGCTCCACGAACTGAAGCAGGTGGTGGGCAACGAACGGATGCAGCCGTTCCTGGTGCAGGCGCTGGAGGCGCTGCCCAAGAAGAACAGCGGTGGCTATGTGACCGCAACGCAGCAGCAACTGGATGATTTTAGCAGAACGGTACTAAGGTGAGTGTTGGCTCTTAATTTCTTAATTCAATTTGAAATTTAAAGCTTATTCAATGCCCAAACAGCGCGGACACCACGAAAGCCATTTCGCAGGCCCTGAAAACCTTTACGAGACTCTTCCGCTGAGCTCAGCTGCTTCCCAGGACCTTTGGCCAATTCTGTACATTTAAGAGAAGAATGTATGAAAAGCAACTGCAATGGCGCCAAACAATTTGTTGAAAACGCACGTAGCTCGCTCTATTAATAACCTCTAGTTGAATCAATTGTGTGTGTGTGACGTCGTAAGTTTTAAATATTTAAATATATATTGTATCATAATGAGTGCGGTCAAGAGATCCTCACCACACGGCCCTAGCATTAAGGTTACGGTTACACTCCTAGGCTTAAAGTTGACTCAGAAACAGAAAACCACAAGCAACAAACCATTAAATACCTTAACTCTTAGTCTTAAATCATTAAAAAGCTGGACACATACGAAAAGAAACCTTGTATTCTGGAAAACATTTGAGTATAATATTTATTCGTTGAGAAAAAAACAATCACAAGGCATTTGGCTGTAATAATAAATAACAGAGGGAGTTGTTTTCTCAGGCTGATATGGAATTTTAGGCTTGTGGTGTGTACTCAGACTCTGCGTCATGGTAATACAGTTGTGATTCATGATAATGGGGGGAATATTTTTGCCACAACTCCCGCTGACTACTAATCAGATGAATATATAATAGCAAAAACAATGCGTAATGTAAAACAAACATGTGAACATAAACCTTTAAGTTACCAAAGTAGTTTACGATGACCAGAGCTTGCAAATAATAGTTGACCTTTTTAATACTTAAAGTTACAGCATTGATTGAGGCGAAAAAAATGATTAGAATTAATTTGGTTCTCAACTGACACTCAAAGAGTGACCGTTCAACCGAAATGCTCTTTAAAAACTGTTACTGTAAGAGCGTAAAAGGAAATGCTCTTTAAAAACTGTTACTGTAAGAGCGTAAAAGGAAATGTTTTTTAAAAACTGTTACTGTAAGAGCGTAAAAGAAAATGCTCTTTAAAAACTGTTAGTGTTAGAGCGTATGAAGCTATGATCAATTGAGAAAGTGCTTAATAATTTTGGATACCAGCTGACACATGAAATGCGATCGTTCAACCGAAATGCTCTTTAAAAACTGTTACTGTAAGAGCGTAAAAGAAAACGGTCAACTGAGAACACTCAAGCAAAGACTAAAATTTGTGTCAAGTCCAGACAGTGAGGTTATGCCCTCCAAGGATAAAAGGTCAACTGTTATTTACTAGCTCTGACTTTTATCTCTACAGATTTCTTGATATTAAGTGTGAGGAATATTTCTATCTCGTGGGTGGGATTTTTAAGCAGAATATCAGAGACTATACACCGAATTTGAAAGAATATTCCATGGTTAATTTGTACATCACAGTCGGAATTTTGAAATAGCCAATATTGAGTTTGAATTTAAGTTGATATATTGTGACCTATTCAATTATCTTTTAAATTCCTTCCTGATTTCAGTAAAAAAAAATAATGAACTACTTTGGAAAGCCTAAGAGTTGCTAAATACTCCTTTTACCCTTAATATTAATTGCACATGTTCTATAATTGCACTTTACGCTTAGCGACTACGAACTACAGAACAGAATGGTTGAACTAATGGATAATATTGGTTGGTGGAGATTCTGATTTAAATGGTTTCGGTCCGCGGATCGATCTTGTGAATGGCCTGCATAAGGCTTTCGGTGTTTGCAGTGTTGATGCCCTGCTTGGACATGTCAGTCAGTCGGTCGGTGATGGGCTTTTGGTCCTGGCCTCGCTGCCACCTAAACGAAGATCGTAATTAATTTAAAAATAATTATTTTTGGTAATAACTAAGCCGTGAACCCACCAAAGGTGTGCGCAGGTGTGCAGCAGGGGAATATAGAGCGGCAGCAGATCAATGTCGCACAGAGTCTCGAAGCGACTGAGAGCCAACAGAGCCCATCTCTCGGCCGCATGATGGGGCACTGGGGATGACGTGCAGGCCGCCACCAGGCGGCAGAGTATCAAGAGAACCGGTCGCGAACGATTCATGTAGATCTTGTTCAGCAATCGAAAGCAGTTCTCCAGTATGGGTATGGCGTTCTCGTGGCGCCGCTCGTCCAGGAACTGGCATGCCCTGGACAGCTCGTCGTGCTGCAGGAAGCGCAGAAAATCCTCCGAGTCCCGCAGCTTCGTCTGACCAGCCACATAGGTAAGGAAGGCCTCGAAGGCGGCACTGCGTTCGCCAATGAGCTCGGACTTGAAGTTGCCCATCAGCACCTTGGCCGGGAAATACTTGTTGGCCAGCTCCGTGGGATGTTGGCGCTTCAGACCCAGGTAGAGCTCTCGAAAGTCCGTGTAGCGACGCTCGATCTTCGCCGGCTGAGTGTCCGGGGTGGCGCCATCCTGGCTCACTGTCAGCTCATAGACCACAAACCGCTTAATCTTGACATCCTCGCCATCGGGCGGCATAATGTGGGCCAGCAGGATGTCGAAGCGGAGAACGGTGCTGCCATCGGTGAGGGGCTTGTAGGTCTCGCCACTCGATGAGGGTCGCTCCCAGACGCCTAAAAATAATGATATTTTCGTGTTTTAAAGGTAAGTACGTATTTAAAGTCCCAGAAACTGTTTAAAGTACCTTAATTAGAGCTAAAATGGCCTAATTTTTTATATTATGTAAAATGTAACCATTTTTTAGGCAGAATTCGCCCTAGAATCACTTATTTTATGTTCAATCTGTAAACATTCTTCAAGATAATCTTACTTTCCCTTCAAGTTAAGCTCCACTGTGTCCTTCGTGGGTGGTAAAATAATAAAATATATTAAACCAACCTTTTTGCAGCGCCTTATCAGCCTCCGGCGGCGGAATGTCGAGCGCTGCCGCCTCAATGGCTGGACTGTCCAGCTCATCCGGACCCGGGGCCTCCCCCTCGAACGACGGTTGGTGGGGCAGCAGGCGCTTGGCCATCACAGCATGCACTGGGAGAATAATGCAAATTAGCCAAGTCATACCCGCTAATTGGAGGTTTCTCCCTACTCACTCGCCAAATTGGGAACGGATACTCTTTGTGTTTTCTTGTTTTTGTTTTTTTTTTCACTGGCTGCTGTTGCTGCGCTCGATCCGCAGCTGGGCACTTGCAGTTCGCTTCTGGTTAATGGCGGATTATGCGGTTTTGCATAGTGCGGGCGAGTTGAGTCAATTCCACAGTGACTAATCCCGCCCCAAACAAAAATATTGTAAATGCTGAGGCGCAGAAAGTGGGACGGGCGGTCTTTGTCTTGGTGCGGGTGAAACGGACATAGGCGACGCACAAACACCCTGCGCGGGGGAGTAGCAGCGACGTGAAACATGTAACTTCTCATAGTTAATTTATTAACTTACATCATAATCTTTTCAGATTCTCTAAGTAATCTAAAGTCCCTTAAAAATAAATGAAATAAGATATATTTCTCTTATACATAATATGAAAAATTTTGCTTTTTAAGAAAATCTTATTATTTTGAAAGTAAAAAAGTAATTCATCATAGCAAACAAATATATTTTGTTAAATTGCCTATTATTAGATTTATTTTGTATTTATTTTGTATTGGTGTTAGAACAATATTATATATTTATTGTTATATATTGGTTAGTCTCAAGAGAAGGCTTTTGAAACCGAAACACCTTCTGTTGTAGGGTATGACAACATTGAGCAAGTAAGATAATCGTTTCCAACACTGAAAGTGACTTTTAGTATTTTAACGATAAGCTTTTCTTCTTCTTATACTGAACTATTCGATTTTTGTAGGTATCGATTGATAATCCAGCTCTAAAAAACACCCACAACAAAAATACAAAAGAAAACTATTGTCTCGCCTTAAGGAATTTTAAGGCGGAAATATGACGTTGCCCGAGTTTTTTGGCTGCACATTTATCGCGTTCGGACCACCGTTCGCCCTGTTCGTCTTCACCATCGCCAATGACCCGGTGCGGATCATCATTCTCATTGCGGCGGCATTCTTCTGGCTGCTTTCCCTGCTCCTGTCGTCGCTCTTGTGGTTCGCCATGATTCCGCTGCGTGATGTCCTGGCATTTGGCGTCGTCTTCTCGGTGCTGTTCCAGGAGTGCTTCCGGTACATCATCTACAGGATACTGCGCAGCACGGAGCAGGGACTGCATGCGGTGGCCGAGGACACCAGAGTGACTGACAACAAGCACATCCTGGCCTATGTATCGGGTCTGGGATTTGGTATTATCTCGGGAATGTTTGCTCTGGTCAATGTGCTAGCTGATATGGTAGGTTATGGCAGGGAAACTAGTTTCCATATACTAAACGTATTCCCCTTTTCAGAGTGGTCCCGGCACCATGGGCCTGGAGAGTGGCTCGGAGCTGTTCTTTGTCACCTCGGCTGCCCAGGCTCTATCCATCATTCTGCTGCACACTTTCTGGAGCGTGATCTTCTTCAACGCCTTCGACACGAACAACTACCTCCACGTGGCCTATGTGGTGGGCAGCCACCTGTTCGTCTCCCTCATAACGCTGCTCAATGCCAGCGAACTGTATACCGTCACGCTGCTCCTTAACTATGGGATTACCATCTTCACTGGCGTCCTGGCCTTCCGAGTGGCTGGTGGAACGTCGCGCAGCTTCAAGAAATTCATAACATGCCAATGAACAAGCGCTTAGTATTAACTACCCTAGATTATAGCCCTTGGATAACTTTATTTAATGCTAACAAAATAACCTGTATATGATTGATATGTAAATGATTTCAAATATGAACTGTAAGACTGTTCTTAAGTGACTCGTTTATTAAAAATATGTGTGTACTGATCCAAATTTTGATGGAGTTCTCATTAATATTTCCGTACTTTCCACAAATCAAATACTTCTGTGTGAGTTTTGCTTTATATTCTTTATTTTGGATACTATTTACCTCGACTAACGATTTTAATCATAAGTGTGCCAATTATTACAATTAATCTGGAGAATGTAATATCGCTTCCAGATCGGCAAATTCAGATTAGAATCGTAGATCGTTCCATCGGTGTGATATCCTTATCGAATACATTGAATTTTACGATTAGGTTGCAACAATGGCAATTATTAAATATGAAGTCGAGAGTACAGATTATTTGTTGGGAAGCAAACGCCGGAAAAACACTAAAAATAACTACTGGCTATAGTCCATTTTCCTGACATTGATGCCGTAGTCGGCCAAAGCCGGCTGCAGATCCTCCATTGTCAGCGTAAACTTGCGATCCTTGGCCTTCGATCCGCCGGGCGTGTTGCTGGTCTGCATATGGGTGCGTGCCTTCGAGTTCTGCAGTGCGTCGTCAATAATGTCGGACATGTACTTCTGGGCGGCGATGCTGATCAACCGGACGATGCGCTTATCGTCCGCCTGGAATCCTCCCATGTTCAGATAGTGCGATGTCACCGCATCCGGAATCAAGGGTGTATAGTCCTCCAACTGCGACATAAAATCGCTAAGATGTGAGGCCGGAGTGGACCGCTCCCGATCTCCGATGGCGCCACCAGTGGCACCTGCGCCCGCAGACTGTCCATGGTTAGCAGATGAGCCACCGCCGGCGCTGGAGTTGTGGTAAATAATGCCAAAGTTGGAGCCCACCATTGTCTTAAAAAGAAAATATATGCGAGAATATTTGATTCTTTCAGTGCTATCAATATCAGTGTTGCCAGATGAAAATTTTGCTTTCCCCCTAAAAAATCTCAAATAGTCGATATTTCCTCCAAAAAAATCCAGTTTTCCCCCCAAATTAAAAAAATCTGATAAATTCAAACAATTAAAATAAGAAATATCTAATTATGAAACGTTGCAAAGCGGAAAAATGTCGGTGGAATACCAGTTCTTAGTATCTTAAAGGCGGGTTCACGGAATGCGCCAACATCAGCTGGCAAAACTTTTAAGCGATACAAAAATCGTGTGCAGTATTTATTTTGATATTTCACCAATTTAGAGGACTTATAATAAACAAAAATATTTTTTTTAAAGATTTTCTTAAAAATTTTAAATCAGTCAGTTCCGAAAAAAAACCTTAACTTTCCCCCTAAAAATTCCCCCTAGGACATCAAAAAACCCCTAAATCTAGGGGTTGACTTGATTTTTATGAGGATATTTTATTGAAGTTTGTTAAAAAAAAATGTAAGCTAGATAAAAATCTTGGAAATACTATGATTTTTATTTAAGTATTTGAATTTAAATAATTTAATGAAAGAAGTCACCCCTTACAAATATACGTAACTACGCTCATGGCTAAGTAGTCGATAATACCTGCCAATCGATTGAAATTGAATGTATACAAACACACAACAACACTTGCATTGTGCGCAACAAAAACATTAAAGATTTGCAAAAATACTGCAACTAAATTGAAAGTAACTAGGAAATAATGGCTTCCGACGGAGAGGACATCAATGTGACGCCCGCGGAATCACTGGCATCAGCCACAGACACCGAGGACGAGGAGATGGGAGTACATGGGCATTCGGACATGGAAACCGATGAGGAGGATTTGGACGTGGAGGTTGTTCCGGCTACCGCCGAGGATGCAGATATGGATGAGCTGCTGCGTCAGCTGGAGGATTACACGCCCACCATTCCGGATGCCCTAACTACGCACACTTTGAAACGGGTATAAAGCCACATATTTCGATAAAGATTACGAAAGATCTACTAAGATTTCCCTTACATCTGCAGGCTGGCTTCTCCACGGTGGACCCCGAAATTGTGCGTCTCATCTCCGTGTCCGCCCAAAAGTTCATCTCCGACATTGCCAACGACGCATTGCAGCACTGCAAGACCCGCACCACCAATATACAGCACTCCAGTGGCCATAGCTCCAGCAAGGACAAGAAGAACCCCAAGGACCGCAAATACACGCTGGCCATGGAGGATTTGGTTCCGGCCCTGGCCGATCATGGCATCACCATGCGCAAACCACAATATTTTGTTTAGGATTATGTAGTTTTATGTGAAAAGTAGAATGAAATTTTAACCTTAAAGAAGTTAATATTAAAACGTTTTTCAGTTTGTGTAAATGTAAGCCTAAAATATTGAAAGTTTCCAATATATTTTATGTGAATTACCAAATCTTTCTGTTAAAAAAAAACCATGAAAAAACTAGTAATGCTTACTTTTTGGCTTAACTTTATTGAAAAAGTAGTAAGAGATTTATAAACTCTTAGTTGTTTAACAAAACATTACTAGCAAGTTAAACCTAAATCCAGTCCAGGTCAATCGGTTGATTCCTCGTCGTCGGTGTCATCTTCTGGTGGAAACATTTTCTTCAAGTCCTTCACTTTGATCTTTTCCGGCACGAAATCTTGCAGAAACTCCAAGTTTTCGGAATTGCAGACCAATCGGGAGAGATGTCCGTACTCGAGGAATGTGTTGGCGCCATTGCGATTCGAGGCTGCGTGCGCCTCGCGGGCGAAATACTTCACAAAAAGTTCCGTGCTTTTGGCCATTAGGAAGAGGGCCTCTTTGTCGATCTGGCCGGTATTAGATGCCTTCATTATGGCTTTGATTCTCTTGAGGGGCATGACGGTGCCAGCGCTGGGCGGGAGCTTTCCGGGATTATCCATGTTTTGTTTGCTCAGACTTTCGAATTCTAAAGAAGCAAATTCCCCGAATCAAAGAGGCGGTCAAAAATAAAAGCACCACATTAAAATACCGTTCCCAATTCTTGGTATTTTTGTATTACTAAGATTTTTGAGTTTGTATTAATTATATTTATCTAAAAATTAATAAATAATTAACATAAAAACAAAATTTATTTACAGAACCGACGCATTTGTGAGCAACATAATACACTAGCGCGTTCTTGCCCATCAAAAGGGTTATTTTTAGTGCTTTTCAATGTTTCTGTCAGCCGGCCGCAATTTTGTTCGTGTTTTCAGGTAAGCGCACGCTATTTTTTAACCAATTAATTACCCAAACTGCAACAATTATACATATATATCTACTGTATCATCTGGACAGTTCGCGCTCCATTGCGACTTGCGGTGCTAGAATGTCGAACGAAGTGGAAAAGTCCCAGACGGCAGCTGCCAGTGAGGATACGATTTTCGGCAAGATTTTACGCAAGGAGATTCCATGCAAATTTATCCACGAAGACGATAAGGTAAGGATCAAAGTCTAATTGGTCTATAGATAGGTACTAAGCGGCATTATCTTTGCGTTCCCCAACAGTGTGTGGCCTTCCACGATGTGGCTCCGCAGGCACCGACCCATTTTCTGGTGATCCCTCGTAAACCGATTGCCCAACTCTCGCTGGCCGAGGATTCGGATGCCGACATCTTGGGCCATCTCATGCTGGTGGGTCGCAAGGTGGCCAAGGATCTGGGCCTGGAGGAGGGCTACCGTGTGGTCATCAACAATGGCAAGCACGGCGCCCAGTCTGTTTACCATTTGCATTTGCACTTCCTCGGCGGCCGCCAGATGCAGTGGCCTCCTGGCTAATGTTCTCTTGGGACTATTGCGGTCTAAAATCTCTAGGAGACCTACGATCTTAGGGGCCCCAAGGGCACTACAAACTCCAGAAGATTTATACAAATAAATATAATATAAATAAAATGAAATAACCCCTATTTGTACCTTTTGAAGGTGAAATTCCACTTCGAGATTCTTTCCTGGAGAACTCTTAAAACAATTACAGTCATTAGAGTGTTTAATGTTATTCTTTATTAAAACCTTATGGGAGACGGATAACCTAATTTTTGGCCATTAAATTAACAGCTTGAGGGTTAATGTATTTGTTTAATTAATCCTGGATGTAGCATCCTTTGAAGATGTATATGTAGTTCTTAAATGCCTAGCTTTTCCCTAGGTACCAAAATGTATCGCACGATTCTTTTCCCCATTAAATATTATTGAAAATCAACAATAACAAAAACTACAAAATATGTACAACGCAATCTGTTCAGGGAAAACTCGAGCTCGTAGCGGATGGAAATTGCTCCTTGAACTCCACGACGCGATTGAGGAAGCTGCTCAGCTTGCCCTGGTTACGGCTCTTGTCCGCGAAACTCTCGGGATCTTGACTATTCAGGAGGATCTCCTCCGCGTTCAGTTGGTGGGCAATGCTGCCGGAGCGACGCAACGGACGGCGGACCAACTTGTCCAGCCGCGTGCCCACCACCAGAATGGGTACGTGCTGGCTTCTCAGGATCGAACGCGGTCGCCCATGGCGATGCTTGCAAATCTGACGCAGTGGTTCGTACAGCCAGTCGTGCAGATTGTCCTGCGAGCGCAGGTCCTGCAGGTTGTACACCAGGACAATGCCATCAACGTTCTTGAACAAATCGTTGCGCTGAACGCGCTGCATGCGATCATTGCTGTTTAGATCGACAAATTCCACAAAGTAAAGGATATCGGAGGTGGCGGGCGTATGCCGAGGGAACTGGAACTTATCCGAACGATCCGACGAGGAGGGCGATGTCCAGTTGGGCGTCGGCGGCAAGTCTACCGTGCTGGGATACTCGTGCAGCCGCACCTGGATGTTCCAATAGCGCTGGCCCAAGGATCTCGAGGCAACCGTGGGCGTAACAGCGCTGCTGGCCATCAAACTGGTCACGCTCGTCTTGCCCACACCTGGTAAGTGTTGAAAGTTTATTAAAAGATCTCGCGGAGAATGTAAGTAACTGCGCACCTTTATCCCCCAACATCAGGATGCGGACCGTGGGCACGTCTTTGAGCTCAGTCTGTTCCTTTCCCATTTTTTTAAAATTTCTGGCTGGATGTCTCTGTCACTACCTATGTCAGTAAACTAAAATCCTAGCCACTAATAACTATGTAACTCCTCGCCTACTCCGATTCAAAAAACATATTTATCCCTTGAACATTGGTTTTGGAAAAAACCACAAATAAGTCCCCCCATTTTATGCTGTAGACCCGGGTTGAAATATCTCAAAATTCTTGTGAAACTTGGGCACCGTAACAAAATCAACACTTTGAACAGTGGAAAAAACCAGGGACAACTCAGGAAAAACTCGCGTTTAATTAAACTAAAAAAAAATCATTCGATTTATTGCCGCTCTTTCGATAGGTTCGATCCATGAAGATATCGATTCGTTACGCTTCAAATCTTCTTCGAAACAGATCCGCTGCCGTTGGATGCCGCTTGAATACTAAAGCTACCTTATACAAAATTGTACGTTATAGATAAGGAAATTGTGACTCTGAAAATATAAATGCCAGCTTAACTTATACAAAGAACGAGATTGTATAGCATTGCAAATACACATAGTCATGGACAAGGCATAACCTCAACCACTTGATCACAGGCTTAAATTAAGATAGTTAACATAAAATATTATATAAAATATTAAATAAAATATTATATAAAAGGTTATAAAAATATTATAAAAAATATTATATAAAATATTTTCACAGTATAAGCTGTGAGTATATGACTAAGAAAATGGATTTTCTTTTTAATATATTTAAAATATCTGAAAAAAAAAATGTAATTTAAAAATAAGAGTAGATTTTCACAACGTTGCTTTTTCCAATTATCGCACGAGAATCACGAAAGCGGAAAAGGTGTTTGTACTAGGAAAAGAGCTCTTTAGCACTGTCTTGAAGGGAAACATCTGTTTATACCCGGTACCCATAGGGTACAAGGGTATTATGTGTTAACCGAGAATGTATGTAACAGGCAGAAGGAGGCATCTTCGACCCAATAAAGTATATATATTCTTGATCAGCACCACCAGCCGAGTCGATTTAGCCATATCCGTCTGTCCGTCCGTGTGAAACAACAGATCTCAGAGACTATTAGAGCTTGAGTTACCAAATTTGGTGACAACATTAGAATCTGTTGCACGCAGATCAAGTTTGTTTTAAAATTTGGCCACGCCCACTTCCGACCTCAAAAATCATAAAATACGTTAAATAAGCTATACTCGTTATTTTCGGGTTAAAGTTAATTGATAAAATAAATTAACGTTAAATAACGGACGTTTTCTGAAAATTTCAATAAAATCGAATGATAAACATGCGAGATATTAGCAATAAGGTTAGAATTTTAACACATTCCCCTAAGGCACTGCTTTTGCTGTTGCAAGCTGTAGCCGACAGGTGGCGCATTCCAGCCTTGGCCGCGCGATATAATGGCGCCAATTGCAGAAGAAATGACAAAAGAATACAAGTAGAGCAAAAAATTACAAAAAATAATATAAATAATTTTTTGGCGTCCTTATAAAATGTATCATTCATATTTAAGTATAACATTAAATTGTTTAGGTCGGGAGCTAATTTGAGAGGCGATTTATTTTAAGAAGTACCGAAATAGAGTATGATAATGTATGCTCAATTTTAAAAAGCCTTTTAATGTAAAGCAAAAATGTTTGGGTACCGGGTATCTCACAGTCGAGCACTCTCGACTGTAGCTGTCTTACTTGTTTTTGTTTTGGTTTTGATTTGGCGCAAAATTAAATGTAATTAAAAATTAAAAACAATGTTAACTAAGATTAAAAATGAAAGAGCTAGACTTTATTTTATATTTGCGGCTAAGTAACAATAAAGATTTCACGTGGTTCCGCCAGCCAGTCGCTTTACCGGAGCCCTAAGACCTGCAGGGACCACTGCAGACCACTGGAATCTTTTCGTAGCCTACGCTACGTGTCGCACGCTACATTTTTTCCACTTCCATACATATTGTAGTTTTCCTATGAATAAGTTCGTATTTTTCATCGGTGAAAAATTTTCATCGGTGAAAAAAATTCATCGGTGAAAAAAATTCATCGGTGAAACAAAATTCATCGGTGAAAAAAAAAATCATCGGTGAAAATTTTTTCATTGGTGAACAAAATTCATAGTTGAAAAAAAATTCATCGGTGAAAAATTGTTCGCCGGTGAAAAATTTTCATCGGTGAAAAAAAAAATAATCGGTAAAAAAAATCCTCGGTGAAAAAAAATGCATCGGTGAAAAAAATTAATCGGTGTAATTTCATCGGTGAAAAATTTTCATCGGTGAAAAAAATTCATCGGTGAAAAATTTTCATCGGTGAAAAAAAATTAATCGGTGAAAAATTTTCATCGGTGAAAAAAATTAATCTCAATTCAGTTCGCGTAGAAACCGACAGACAGACTTATATTTCAAAGAACACCACAAATTTGTTAAAGAATTTATTTCTTGGAATCTTTTAACTCATAAGAATATGATTTATAAACTTTTCCAAGGAAAGTTCTGAGCTTTAATAATTCTATAAGATATGTATATTTAAATAAAATGTAATTAAATATTATTACGCTTTCAGGAAATAATTGTAATCAACAATCAGCAAATACTACGAACGTAATCTTTTAAAGCCATTTCTCAGCCCCGCAGATTTATTTATAAATTATCTCTTATGAGCAGCCGTGATTGAAAGGAAAAAAACATAGATAATAGTTTTCAAACATTTGTTTATTGTTTATAAACATTCCTCGTTTCATTTCACATATTTTAGTTCGTGTGTATCTGTGTATATTCTGTGTCGTTCACATCGCTTGTGTTTTACATTGTTACTAGGCTGTGGAGATGTTGTCGGTATCATAGTTTGTAATTATTGTTTTCGATGCGGTTGCAGCATCGTCTTGGGGCAAAGGGTTACCTGCATTAACCGCCGAACCGCACAGGTGTCAGAGTGTGTGTGTGGCTGTGTGTTAAATTCTATTTGCCTCGGAAATAAAATGTTATGCTTGTCTTGCAATACAGTTGCATTATAGTATGTATATATATATATATATGCAGTTTATTCAATAATATTCATTCGCCCGCAAACCTTGCCTGCGAAGCCTCAATTTAAGATTCGTTTTGGTAATAGCATTTAAAACATATATTACTATCATATATGGTTTCACTTGCTTTGGTTTTTTGCCTTTAGTGTTTTGTTTGTTTTATTCTTGTTTGCCATATAGTAAATATAATTTATTTAAAATTCAAAAACAGCTATAAACAGTTTATCGTAAACAACAAAACTCCGGAAAGAGTCATAAAATGATCTCCGCGAGTGTAAGTGCTGGATGAGGTGTAGCTGTGTGTGTGTGTGTATAGGTATATAGAGTTTGGATATGAATCTGGATCTGAATCTGAAGGATGGAGAAGTACCTGGACCTTATGTCCGTGTGTGTATATCGCTTGGTTATGTTAATACTTATATACCGTATGTCCTGTTCATACTATGCGGTGCTGTCGATGGTTATGTATAATGTCTGCTGCCCCTCCCCCGATCGCTGGGTATATATAAAAGGATATCGCCGGGAGGCCAATCCTCTGCCGTATGTATGTATGTATGTATGCTCGTATCTATGCATATAATGCGCACGCTAGGTGGCCAGATTAACTCATATCAACATCAAACATTGTCCTATATCTTGGGTTTGTATTACCTATAACGCATATCTCTATATTGTATTTGTCGTTACTCATTGTTCATTACTTGCTACTCGATCGATCGTTCCTTCAGGTGCGCCCTCTATGTGTGTGTTTTGCGTGAATCTCTATGACGGGAATGGCCGGCCGGGCGTGCTAGGCATGGGCATCCCTGCTCTATGGTGAATGATAGGAAGATTGATTTGGATCTTTTGATCTTGTTCGATAGTGTTAGAGCCAAATGGAATACTTGTTAGGTCTTTATGCTCTTGTCTGGTGGTTGCTAAATGCATAATGCCTGATTTATCGAATATAAATTACATACGTACATATCTAGCAAATAAAAGTACATGGACTGCTACATTATATTGTTTTCTGTTTTTTTTTATCTTCCTTTGTTTCTGTGTCCTATATTAGTTACTTAAATATTTACCTTCCGCTCTTCCTACTTTAATCCACTTTCTAAGTATTGATTTGTGCTTTCGTGATGGGCTATGCGCTGCATTCTGCTTGCTTTGAGAACGATTTGAAATAAAAGTAAGAGAACTGAAGACATTACTTATACAGATATTGTATAACTAACATGTATACTTTATAATACATTCATGTTTACGACTTGCTTTCTTTTTTTGGTTTTTTGGTCAGTTCGTGGGTGTCTCAGTGTGGGTGTAATCGTGTGTCGCGTGTGTGGTTGTGCTTGTGTATGTACATGTCGATTTTTGGCTAACACTTACACAGTCGCACAAGGTTTTCTGGTTATCTTTATCGTTTTGCTCAGTGTAGTAACGCTGTGTAAATAAATATATACCAACTGAAGGAAAACACAAAAAGTTTTGCTTTTGTTTTGTTTAATAATTATATATATATATATAGGTGTATATATAATTTGTTTTATTCACTTTCTCAGTTTTAATTTAAATCAATAATCAACATCATTTTATATAATTTCATATAATTTGTTTAATATGCAAGTATATATAGTTTGTTGTCTTCGTCTGCATCTTGTCTCTTTTGTTGCTGTTGTTGTGGATAGGTTTCGATCTTTGTTTGTTTGTAATTTACCATTTGTTTAATACATATTTTGTGTATCCTTGTGTCATTGTTTTTTTTTTTTATTATTATTTGTTGCTGTTTTTGGGTTTGAGATAATTTACAGTAATTATTTTGGAAAAGCAAAGTACTTTATTTTTGTTATTGAACAATACTCGTAATAATTTGTATAGCTTGTTTTTCCGGTCTCCTTCCATCGGGGTTACGTCACATCGATTTGTTAAATTTAGATGAATTATATTACATAAATATTTTTTGGTATTTTTTCTCGTTTTTGTAGGTTTTTGCATTCTTATTCTTTGTGTGTGTTTCTCATGCATTATATCTCTTGCGTCGGTGAACATAACTACAACTGTGTAAGTGTGTGTACAGGGGATTCACAGATCCCTAACTACTCATTATCATTATCATTATAATATACCATTTACAGGACAAAAAACATCTAATGTATTAGTTGAATTTCATTTACTTTCAATATGGAAAAAATCAGAAAATCATGGCTCATCATTATTCCTCTCCTCCAATGTCTCGTCTTTTTATTGGAATTTTCTCTATGCTCTCGAGAGTGGTTTTTTGTTTTAATTTTTTGTTAGCTTAGTTAGCTAATTTGTTTTTTTTTTAGGTAGGTAGAAGTTCTTGTTATCGCCGCCGCCGTTTTCCTTCCATATTAAAAAGTTCAAGTTCTTAGTAGGCTTGTGCAGCAGGAGCACAAATTTTTTAAGTATATATAAATGTATATTGTTTAGATGTCATATACTTGAATATAATATAAATAGTAATAACTATTATTGTTCTTAATATTTCTTTTTCTGTTTTAACATTTGCCATAATCATTTAGTTAGTATGTATATTTTCATTAGGTCCTAATATGATCTCAAAATTAAAGAATGTAGTAAAGTCGAAAAGAATAAAACGATTTGTTAGATAGTTGGAGAAACCTTAATACTTGATATAAACGAAGCAACTAAATAAATAGTACTAAATCGAATATAAAATATAGAGAAATGTCTGCCCAATATTGGATTTCCAAATTATTATTTAGATTTGTGAGGAGGAAATCCAAAAAAATATTGCCACATCATCGAACAGAACTGAGAGCCCTATTTATGTTCCTAAATTATTGTGAATTATTGCTAACTAAAGGGAAAATTCCAATCTGATCCGTAGTGCAAAATGTTCGATATTATTTTTAAAGTTTAAACTGATGA
Source organism: Drosophila asahinai (assembly GCA_008042795.1). NCBI lineage: Eukaryota > Metazoa > Arthropoda > Insecta > Diptera > Drosophilidae > Drosophila > Drosophila asahinai. The sequence continues at coordinate 40,385 of VNJZ01011539.1, forward strand.
TATATTCCGTTGAAATCACGCTTCAAAGTTTAACTTTCATTATTTGCTTTTGGGTTTCGGTTTGTTTTTGGTTTTTGGTTTTCTACTTATACGTCTGATTTTGTTAGGTCGTCAAAACTCAGCTCTGTGTATACATAACATTAGTCTATGCAAGGGTTATACATAATATTTATATATAATATATATATTTTACGATTCGGTTCCATTTCCTCCTGTGAATATGTCATCTGCCATGTTCATTTCATTTAAACACACACATAGATTTTTACTTACACAGTTAAGTACGTAATGCTCAATAATTTTAACATAATAAATAATTTACATAACAGTTTAAGTTGCCTTTACGCTCTTTGCTCTTTTATATATTCATTAGTCTGTAATATTATCCACTAGTAATCCTTCAACAGTTGAAAAACAAATTGAAAACCGGAAAGATTCATTTCATTATTGGACTAATTTAAAACCGAAATAAACTTAACATTTAAAAATCATACTCTCACCTCTCGGCCATCGTTAAATAGTTTTCATTTTTCTTTTTCATACATTGAGTATATATAGAGTTTTCTGTAATAATTTAACATACTCGTAATTTTTCATTTAGCTTGGAAATTTCTGAATCAATGACAACAACGAATTCATAGATTTTAAAATGATTTTCATGTTTGAGAGATCGTAGGTAAAATCAATTGAATTATTTTCAGATTTCGGTCGGGGGTGATCATAGTTTCCACTTCGATTTGCTGTTCAACCAATGAGATATATAACTTAGACACCTAAGGTATTACTTAATCGGCTTTGGTTTTTGTGTATTTGAGTGTGTTTGTGGAGATAACTGCATAGATGAACAATTTGCTTTAACTACGATATTTCGCTGATTGTTGCTGTCGTTCCGGGTGAGGAGGATCAGTTGTAGCTGACGTTGATGATGCATCGATTTCAATGTTTTGACGGTTCGCTTAAGTGTTCTTTGGTTACTTTTATACGTTTGATAGATGTGCTGTAAGTCTGCGAACGATAGAATCAATTGGATATGGTAAGACTTTTAAATATAATTTAATTTATTATTTTGTAATAACCAAGAAAGAAATTTTACAAATATAATCTCTTAACATGACGTATAAGTTAGAAATATAACATATGAAGACTACAGATATCACTAGAGTTTTGAGATCACTTAAAAAGGTGTCTAAAACTATGCAACAAAATAATGAAATCGTATAACAAACAAAAATTGCACTGAATTTGAAGCTTGAAACATTTCATTACATTATTTTAGGCACCTTTAAAAGTTATTTCAAACCCCTTATGATTACTGACAGCCCGACATAAAAGCGTAAATTTGAATCGCCCTAGTTCAAAACCACGGTTCGAGGCTTGACTAGCCATCGCAGGTGAGTGCGAGCAGAATGGAGATAGAAATTGCAACTGTATTCTCTTATATCTCCCATGTTTATAATCCGATTGAACTCAAATTCGCAAAGTAATTCCGCCCAAATGTCCACAATCGAATTTCCACATATTCTAATTTATTATAGAAACTTCTACATAACCCTTTAATACCATATCCCATCCCTTCTCACCTGCATTTGTTATCCATGGTAGCGCCTTACTTCATGTTCTTCAAGATCTCGTCGGTCTCCTCGGGATCCTTGAGAGTGTGCCACTGGGCGATGGGCCGACGGGGCGAGGCCAGCATGTCGGACCAGTGACGCAACTCGGTGCCGGTGCCCATGCAGCCGAGTATGCAGCGGCCGATGGGTTCGGAGGTGCCAATACGATCATAATCCACGACGGTCACAACGAGACAGATTTTCTGCGCGCGAGCGTGGGTGGGGGAAAGAAGTGTTCAAGGAAGAGTACCGGCATTAGTATGGGATATTCTGGCATTGGCCACCTTCGTCGGTTTTTTTTTATGTTAATTATTTTTTTTTTGTTGAACGGGAGGGGGCTGCGCTTTTGAGTAGAAGAACTTTTCGGTATTTCGATATACGTGTTCTGTTTTGGGTTTTGAGTTGTTTTTGGGGTAGAAGTGGGAACTGTTGTTTGGCTAACAGGCAGACACACTACGAATGCTGTTTTTTTTTTTTTTTCTTTTGGGAAGCAGGCTATAGACAGAGGTTTCAGTCTCTACGTGGGGCATTGAGTGCTGTATATTTGTAGAATTTTTAGTGCAAGCTACTTCCGGGCCAATCGTTTAGATTGTTCGCTGGAAATATTTCATGGGCTGACTCATAGTTTAGCACAAGCTCTTAAAGTTATAGTTTTTTGGTTTTCGGGTTAACATCTAAGGGCGCTCAAGCATTACAAAAAGCTCCTTCAAAAAGGGTTATGCTTGCTGTGGAGTATTTTTATTTTTTTTGTATATCTTTTTGTTTTTCTTTTTGGTTTTGTGAGTTAACAAGCAGAACATGCAAATGTCTAAAGCTAAGTATGAGTAGCTTAAAATGATAAATGTCGAAACATAAACTAAAGAAATTCCTAAAAGCTTTCGAGTAGCTTAAGGTGAGAAGCAAATGAATATGGTCGATATATATTTCGAGATATGTATATCTCGTCTCTTTTTTAACCTTGGGGGGCTAATGAACAAATTACTTTTCTTGATATTCGATAGCAGTTCACTTAAGCTGTGGCAAAAAGAAAAATGTTCATTAAATACGTGTAAACGAAAATGTATAATATTCAATCCCATTCGTCGTTCTTTGTTAATTGGTCGGCATGGGCGGGTCCTACTTATATATGTTATAGAGAGACAGGGGGCTTTCTTGGGCTAGCACACGTAACGTAACCGTAACAGAGTTCTCCCAGTTTTCCAGATCGTTTGGACTTATGTTTGGTTTGGTTGATGAACTTGGTATATTCATGGTGATACGCTATACTTCTCTGTGGTGGGTATTTATTCTGTGTATTACTGTATTTGTACTGTAGCTGTTGTGGTGCGATTGGTATTCGATATTCAAATCAGAAGACAGTGTCAAAATAATGGACCCACTGATTTGGTGGTTGCGTGGTGCATTATTGACGCCGCTAGTATAGGAGTTTGCGATAGTTTGTATTATGGAAAGAGTAGTTTAAGTTGGTATTTCGAATTTGTTGTATATTGTATTCACTGTACTTCACTGGAGTGTTGTGAGTTACAGTGTGTGTGTGAGGCTCGTGCTTTGCTGCATTGACGGCAGGGATGCCCACAGATCAGATTACGAAACAATAAATGAAAAATCCGAAGAGATCGAGGCACTTCGGGCGCACAACTGGGCATCCCTGCTTTTGCTGTTTGCTCGATTGCGAGCGAAGCGGCGCACTACTGCTTGCTCTCCATTCAAAGGCGTCTAGGACAGTGTGTGTTTGGGCATCTAAGATGCTTGATTGATTGAGTTGACGTCGAATATCCTAAGCCACTAGGCATGCCTGCTGTTCATTGCTTCCTTTTTGCCAGATTGACACATTTAAGAACTAAAACATAAACCAAATCAGCTGGGCTAAGCACACATCGAGGCTGGTTAATAACTGAAGCTCAAATCAGGTTCAAAAATCGTTTCTCAAAGACTACTACACAATTAAAAGCAGAGGAAATCATAATTTTTCAAACCGAACATTTGCTAAATTTTCAGGACTTTGTTTTGAATATTTACAATAGTAAACAACGGATTATCCAAAATAAAAAGCTTGTACGAATTTCGATTAAAATTGTAAATTACAACATTAAACATTGAATACTTTGTTTTTTTGTTTTTTTTTTTTGTATAGATCTTATAGAACACAAAGATTGGTTAAGTTAGTTTTTGGGGGGGGAAGTTTAAGATATCTTTATATGGGTTTTACGAAGATTGTTCTCTAAGAGTGTTCGGTTGTTTGGTTCAGAGTTGGGTGTTGTTGTCTCTTGGTTGGAATACAAGTATTCAATATATGGATATATATATATATATACGGTATATATGTAGTATAATTAACAACAACGATTGCACGTAAGTAGGCTAGTGTGTGTTAAGAGAGGGGAGGTTGGGTACTCAAAACTCGGTTTAGTTTTTGGTTTGGTTTGGTTTGTAGTTTGGTAGATAGTTCAGAAGAGGACAGTAACAGTAGTAACAGTAAGTAGTAGGTTAGTTTGTAGAGGTAGTAAGTAGTAGTAGAGTAGTAGTAGTAGTTGTGGTTTTTTATAGGATAGTATAATACATTCTCGCATACTTGTATTTGTTCAAATGGTACTTCAAATGAGAACGACTCATTATAGTAAGGGTTGAGGGTGCATTTTTTGATACTTGTCTTCTTCTTTTTCAAACGTTTGCCATTTTGCATGATTGCAATTTTCACATATGGATCTATAATATAGGAAAGAATTGAAAGAAAGAAAAAGAAAACATTTTCGTTTTTATAACAAAGTAAAATTTTACCAACAATCTGATGATGAACACATCTTCTTCATTTTTTTGTTTTGTTTTGGCGTTACACACATATAATTAATTGACACCAAAAAACATAGATTATTGTATATAAAATAGATCAATTTTTACTTTGCAAACCCAAAAACAACTAAAAAGACGCAACGAGATATGAAGAAAGCAGGCCATAGGATAAGAGTATAAGCTAATATCAAATATTTTTAATATTAAAATATACAGCAGAATAGCTACAGAAATCTTTAGATATTGACTTAAAGGATACCCTCTTTTGATAGGATTCTCAAATAAATACTAGAGATTTCTATGGCATCTGACATTCGCTCTGGCTTGATATCTTTTCCAAAAATTATTGCAAGTTAAAGTCGATTATCGGATACTGGATACGTTTTGGAACACAGCAACTTTTTAAACTCAAGGCATATACACAAATGTGTTAAATCAAAATGTACATAGATAAATAAGATATTATCTGTCACATTACTTGGAAAGTTTCAATCCGAATATTTTCAGAGCATTAAAAAACATACTGGAAAATGTTCTGTTGTTTGTAAAAGCCTAGAAGAACTTTAAATTGGGTTTTTGGATATATTCAGCGGCAACGTTTGTAACTTGTTCGTTTGTGGGATCTCCAGCTCGGGACCCGAAATGATGTCGAGTGTTTTAGTTAATAAATAAATTGTACAGATTACATGCAAAAGTGAAGCTAAAGCAAGCGAGAATTCGGTCAGTCGATGAGCTCCATCTTCGGCGTAGAGCTTAAAGTTCAATTTGGTTTTCTATTGGCTTGGCCAGGCATACAAAGGTATATAAAAAACTGTGCGAATATTTCGGGATGGAAACGTTGCCGGACGATAAATATATCCACTGATTTGATTTGATTCGATTTGATTAGAGAGTAAATGGAATAATTGGAATTTGTAGCGTACGCGAATCAGGTTAAATACGGTAAGATATGCAAGTTGATAAGTTTGGCGCTAATTGATAGTTGAAAAGTAGTTGACAAAAAAGTAGTTGGAATAAAAGTTGTATTTCTTTGCTCTTTTTTCTCATAAATATTATTTTTTTCTTCGCAGCAAACGTTGCCTTGGCGTTTGCTCGGCCTCAATATGTTGTTATAGAAATCAGGAAAAAACAATGGCGTAAAAAGGAAAATAAAACGAACAACGTACTTCACACACTTAGCTAATTACACACATAGAAAGCAACAAAACCGCCGACAGGACCTAAGGGGGCCTAAATCAATGCCCCGATCGATCCTGCCGACGCATTGGTATAACGCCACATTACCAGACAATCCGCCCACGTCCATCTTCTTCAGGTTCTTGGCCTCCAGGATGACAACGGTTAGCTTTCCGGCAGTCGGCACGTATCGCAGTGAGAAGCAGATGTCTCCCAGCTTTTCCTGTTGTGACAAAATCCGGAGAAGAGTTTACAGTGGGGTTAGTATGAGTTGCTCGGGGTAGTTAAGGCTTGCATCAAACAACATGTCACACAGAGACTATTGATACATTTACATACATATCCATTTAAATATATATATGGGTTAATAATTATATAGTTTCTATATCAATTGGGCTCAGCACTAGACCACAGTGCGGGGGAGTTATATCAAATTGTAACCAGAGAAAGGTAAAAACCTTAGTCAGGAGATACCTTTTAACCAGGGATTAAGTTTAACCGACAATTAAATAAATGTATTGCTTTTTTTTGTAAATATCCTAGTGATTTGACAGAGATATTTGATTGTGCCTTTAGAAAGGGAAAACCTTTTAACCACTGGATAAATTTAACTGACAGTTTAATCAATTGGTTAACTCATTTCAAATGATTTCGATTTTGACTGAGAGAAATTATGACCTTAGGCAGGTGAAAAAAATGTTAACCTCTGGTTAAATTTACCTGTTAACTGCTTTATTAACTCTTTTTTAATGATTCTGAAGAGTTCTGTATGCATATTAAGAAACGGTGTTACATTCTGTAAATATTTTAATGTTAACTAGATGTTAACTTTGTAAGCCAAATTTGGCTGTTAGTTAACCATAGAATAGGCAGTTATTAGAATTCATAGAATATAGAATAGAAAGGGAATTAGCACCGATTTCTTCTTAGATTTGCACAACCGGTTAAGCTAATCGAGATATACAGATGCTAGTTAACAAGTATAATAAAACAAAGGACATTAGGTCAACGTTAAGACGGATTATACACGTGAAAATAAGGAAATTAAATACACGTTATAAGTTCAAGTTTAGGGGGTGGGGTAAACAGTACAGTATTAGTAAGCAATTGTTACATCAACTTTAGTTCTTTTTCTTATATCGACAAAACGAAAACGCCACAAAAAAGTACATTAAAACATTTACTGCACGTCTTAGAGCTTCGATTTTGTTAAGTGTATATATATATATACCTAAATATATGTATATCTGAGAGAAGAGTATATTTCAAAAAGAAAACTGAAGAAACTAAGGCAAAGTATTGAACAGAAATTAAACTCGTTGATATTGTTTAAGTGTTATTTGTATATTAGGGACTCGTGTTGTTTTCGGCTATTAATTTGCTTTTATTACTTGATAACCATACCAAAACTTACAGATTCACTTTGGAGTTATATTTGATTCATTTGTTAGTTTAGCATTTCGTTTGTCTTGTTTTCGATTTTTTTTTATTAACACCCAGCTCAAAACCGACTGCACAAAATGCAAAAATATTTTGGCTTTCAAAATTGTTCTTAGAAACTATATTGATATGAGAATAGGAGAAGGCAGAGACAGAGAGATAAGAAGTTGAAGTCAAGCAGAGTTGAACCGATTTTTATGTACAGTAAAGAGACTAATTTTGGAGCTCTAGTTGGACCCGTATTCGAAAGGAACGATATATCAAAATGAATAAAATGTTACTTATACAGAAAATAGAGAGACAGATTGATTTCATATGTACATGAAAGGTTATTAAAGATCATATATATTTTACAAATGAAAACACTATCTAAGTACTCAGTATTTCTATGGCTTAATATATGTATATAAAAAAACCCTAGGCTGGTTCGAACCGCTTGCAGCTTTTGTATTTAAATTTTTATTATTACTCATAACACAAACCAATTCGATGCCAATTCCTCGAACACTTCTCCAAGGGTCAAACTAACCCGGGCAATCAAAAAGTCGTATTTGTTGAACTATAATTTGTTAGCTATAGAAAATGTGGTTGTGTGTTATTTGGATTAGTTAAAAAAGTTTCAAGACAGAGACAGAGAGCGAGCGAGCGAGACAGACAGAGAGCGAGCGAGCGTTATAGAGAATTTATAGAGTTTTATATCGGAGTCACTTACCGCAACTTTATAGTTTTTTTTTCTGTTAATATTTTGATTCATTGAATTCGATTCATGTTCAGGATTTTTTGCGTTTTGATTTGCGTTTCTGGGCCTTTCAAAATATTCTTTGTTAAATGTTTGGTGAATGTCTCATGGTAACTAAAATGTTTTCAAATCACAATCGAAACGGAAACGTTTAACGTTAACAAAAACGAAACAAAAACGTAAAAAGAATAAAAAAAAATTAAAAACAGGATTATTGAGCATTTGTTTTTTGTATTTGACTGTCATCGAAGCTCTGCTTACACATTACAGTACACAATTAAGTTATGCAAATGAAAACATAATTACAGTACACACATATCGGGCGAGACAGCGACAGAGAGCTAAACACAAAAACGTAAGACTTAAAAAAGCGTTTTCATATTTATTTCATTTTAATTATAATTTTTATTTCCATTTCATTTTTCATTTCGGTATTGACTTGTCCAATGGCTTGGCTCTTGATTCGGATACATTTACATTTTGCTGGTCGAACAGAATTGTAACTCAAACACAACGAACAGAACTTGGAACACATTTATGACGACAACAACCAAAGCAAATAACGATAATTATGAATCTCTTCTCCTTCGATCGTATACTTACATGTTAATCGCATGATTCACGTTTCGGATTGATTTCCCCATGGCATGAGTCAAAAATTTCGAGTACAGTTTGGAAATTTCGAGTTTTCGAATTTTGTGTTTACAGATTTTTGATTGTTTTTTTTTTTGTTTTTTTTTTAGCGATACGTTCAAAAATAATTAAAGAGAAAAATTAAGAGCGTATTAAAAACTTTTGAATTCCATTTCCAGTAGAATTTCGATAAGTAATAATAGTTGTTAATTTTGTTTTTGTTTTTGAATATTTGAAAAATGTTTTTCGTATAGTTTTGTAACCAATTAATGGTCATATGTCCGTGTTAGAGGTATGTGTGATGTGTATTCTGGTGTTAGTTACTAATACTTAGTGTGGTTTATATATTAGTATAAAGTCGTAAGCAAAAGGAAATACATGCAGTAGAGTAAAAATTGGTTGAAAAGGTATATTGCAGTGTCTCTAAACTAACTGGTAAGTAAGTTGTAATTCATATAAGGAAAGGTTACGTTATTTAGTTTTTTTTTTGGCGTTGAAGCTGATTATCCTTGCATTCAAAATGCATGGAAATTGTTGGCTTTAAACAGTTGCTGGATTTTGTTTAGGATTGTTAAATAACTTAATGTAATATTATTTTTTGTATTTAAATATAAATTTCTTTGTTCTGAAATCGAAAATATTGTTTTAAAATATTTTATTGGTGGTATCTATTTGAAATCTCATTAAAATGTTACCAAAAATATGCAACGTTTATTTAATATCGGAAACCTGTATTACAATATTTCAAAGCATACTTTAAGGCACCTTTTTTATTAAAGCTGAAAGTAAATATATTTGTATATGCTTTTAAATCCCGCAAGTGTCTAAGACTTTCGACTTGCCGAAACATATTTAATTCTTGGACATTTCCATTTCATTTTCATGTCTGGCATTCACAGGCGAAAACTTAAAGCTTTTCCATTTCTGAAATTGTGTTCTTGTGTCTGCTTGTGTGTGTCTGTGTGTGCTTGTTAAATTGTGTGTTTGTATTTGTAAATGGCCTTTGTGCATTGTGGGTGTTGTTGTGTGTGTATTTGTGTATCTGTGTTGGATCTTTTCAGAGCATTCCTTTCATCATTTTCGACCAATTCAATTTAATCAATGCAAATATTTTACAACATTTCAATTTAATTAGTTAGATAATTTGTTATTTGTTATATATTTCAAAGAATCGTTTTTTGTGCGTTTTTAGTGTGTCTGTGTGTGTGTGGGTTTTACAGAGGAAGAGAGAGAGAGATAGTGTCTGTGTGTATGGGTAAAAGTTTGACAGACTTTATGCAAATAACTTGGGGTGCAAAAGTTGATTACTACTTTAAGAAAGTTATGCAAAAGTTTTCAGTATTTTCGATGTTTAGTTGTTCCAATCAAAGTGCAAACAAAAATTGTGTTTATTATGTTTCTTTTTAGAGAGGGAGAGGGGATTAATTCAGCAACTAAATAATTGTATCAGCATGGTCAGGAGGTTGGCCCGAAATCGGGCAATTAACTTGGGAAATTGGAGGAGGCTAGAGAAGAAGATGGGTTTGGTTTTTGCGGCGGAGGAAAGTCACTCAACCATGCTGATTTGTTTGGCTTTTTTCTTATGCCACACGTTTTCTCAACAAATTAATATTGCAGTGTGATCATTTGCATATGGAAATGTGAAAACATTTGTCATAAAATCCTTTTTCTTTTCGTTTCGTTATTACGTGGTTGCAAACAGGACAAGAAATCGTTAATATTAATACAAAAATTCAACTACAATATTAATGATGCGAGAAAGAATGCAGACATAACAATATATCGGGGTATATATTTATGCAGATATATATAGAGACAGAGAGAGAGAGACAGAGAGACAGAGAAAAATCAGAGAACAATCGCTCAAGACCAAAATTGATTGATTATCATTGAAAAAATATAGAAAGTTTTGAAGATTTAGTAGGTTAGTTTAGCCAATCAGTCAAGTGTGGTTCGATGCATTATAGACAGTTTTAACATATTATTTTTTTGTACAAGAGCGACAGTTCACAGAGACAGAGCATGTTATATAGAGGGAAAATCATAAACTCAAATCGTGTATGCAAAGGTGTTAAAGAGTTCTCTTTTTTATGTTTTTTTTTTTTTTTTTATTACTTAAGTTTTTAAATGATGTTTTTGTATTTACCTTCTACAAAAGTTCAAGAAAACAAGAGTTTATATGTTTCGAAATCAATTTTGATTTTTTGAGGGGGGAATTGGAGAAAGAGAAATTTAGAGTTTTATTTTTATGTTGTTGTAGTAATTGTAGTTGTGGTGTTTTCGGTTGAAAAGGGTACAAGGAAAATCATAAAACTGTCGGAGAGAGAAATAGAGAGAGAGAGTGGTAGGTCGTAGGGGAAAATCAAGGAAAGGCGCGCTTTCCCACATTTGATTTTCCCCCCTTGTTTGCTGTTGGTTTTTGCTTGTTGAGTATTGCTTATTTAAATGGTAAGATAATTTCTGTTATTTATTTATATTTGCATTTTGAACTGGGTGTGTAAAAGTTTCGTTCGAGATTCGAAAAACTTTTGCTTGTCTGTTCCGCGAAGTTTTCATTGTTTGATTTTTTGTTAATATTGTTTTTGTTTTCTGGAAAGTTTTCTGTTTTCTTTGTAATTGTCTTTATTGGTTCCCTGCCCCTAAAATGTACTTTTCGAGGGGGGCGGTGGATTTTGTTAGGGGTCGTGGGGCGGGGATCGTTGACTTAAAAACAAATATCAAGTGGGTGTCACAAATGCTTTTTGATTGCTTTCTGTTGTATTATTTCATATTCATATATATATATTTTTTTATTTTGGTCGTGACTACTAAGGTTCGAATGCAAAATACACACAAAACACAATCGAGAGAGGTCACAGAAGTCAACAAATGTCACACGATTTCAGTGTTGGCTTAGTTTCGGCTCAAAAAACTGAGAGTAGAAAGTAAAGAACCCACTAAATCATACGGCTTACAAAAAAGAGAAATAGAGAGATAATAAAGAGATCTCAACGGATTGTTCTTGAGTTGGATTTACAAAAAAACACTTAGAGGCACACAGAGTGGTACACATAGACAGAGAGAGTTACGGATAGCTGTGGTCCCCCCACGGACCCCCATCTGGACCCCGGCCCAGCTCCACATACCTGTCCGCCCTCCCCTTCAACGCTGACCAGGTCGCGCCACTCCTCGATCGTCTGCGCCAGGTCGATGGTGCACAGCGGCACCTTCACCTCGCCGATCTGGTCGTGCTTCGAGAAGCGATCGAAGTCGAAGATGGCAAACACGAGCGTCTTGTTCATGGCATCGGCATAGGGCAAACTCTGCGGTAAATAAGGATATATTAGGGATATGATTTTAAATATTTATCAAGTAGCATTAATTGATGTATTTAATTCTTAAACTCTAACCTTACCTTAAAGGTGAAGGTTTCGTTGAAGACTGGACTCAGGGTCTTGCGGTGCACTTTGGTCTCGAACTTCTTCTTCTTGTCGGGCAGCAGGTAGACCTTGACATAGGGATCCGAAGTTCCGCCCATATCCAGGGCGGGCAGTTCCTCAGCCTGGATCACCGTCACGGCCAAACTGTTTGAGTTGAAATCGTATTCCAGCTAGAAAGAGAGAGATTCAAAAGGCGGCGCCAGCAGGGGATTTCGGTTTTTGGCCAAAGAAGAGACAGATCGAAAAATATATGTTAGTCAATTTGTTAGATTTGTATTATATTTTATTGTTAATGTGGTGGCTGGGTCTGATTTGGGTCTGTTTCGCACGAGAAAAAAATTAAAGAAAATAACACTAAGCACTCAACAAATTTCAGATCAATTCTTCTTAAACGTAGTAAAATTTTGTAGAAATAAAATAGTTTTAAGTAATTATGACTTCAGTTTACATTTTTAATACTTGTTAACTTTACCTCTGGTTAACTGAGAAGTTACTTAATCAACAAATCTTTAGGGTTAACTATTAGAAATTTACTAAGCTAATTACTTCAGTGCAAAATGTTGCCAAGTGTATAGAATTTTAAAAGTTTAAAATGAGTCTTGACTCAACTTTCCGTTAACTTAACCTCTGGTTAACTGAATAGTGTTTTAAAATCCACAAATTCCTATTAAAATTTATTAAAAATGTAATAAGAAAATTATTTCAGTGGAAAATGTTACCAAGAGCTTCAAATTAAACTTATTTAAAGTGAGTTTTAACTCTACCGTACGTTAACTTAACCTCTGGTTAATAAAACAGTAATTTTAAACAACAAAATTCCTATGGAAACCTATTAAATATGTAGTAAATAAATTTCTTGAGTGCCAAATGTTACCAAGTGGAAACCAAATTTCGGGGATTAATGTCATTTTGTTCAGTGTGATAAAACCTTGAAGAGGAAGTTACAAGACTCGTTAGGCAAATGCTGAGTATTTATTTGTCCGCTGTTGTGAGTGGTGAGTGTTTTTCCATGTCAAAAACATCGACTGTGCACACGCTTAACTATTTGGTTAGTATTTCGGGGGTTACTGGGTAGCGAAGAGGGCGCGAGACCCTGGGGTCTGGGGGACTGGAGAAAGGGAGAACCCACCTTGAAGTTGAGTCGGCCCAGCTTCTGCTCACTCTGCTTGTCCTCCTCGTCGCCCTCCTCGGCATTTTCGGTGAGTTCCTCCATATCAGGCTGAACCTATGACATACCAGAACCCAATAACTACTAAGATTTGATGGCGCGTCAGACACTTACTTTCTCCTTGTACGCCGATCCCAACAACTGTACCGACTTCATGTCGACACCCTTCTTACCCTTACCATCTTTGGTTCTTCGCTTCTTCAGAAATCTCCGTACACAGAAGAAGATGATACCAAAGACGACGAGGAACACGAGGATAATGATGGCCACCACGCCCCATGTGGGCAGGCCCGTGCGCTCGGCGATCGCTTCGGTGACAACTTCGCCGGCATGCTCGATCTTTTTGATCACCGGCAATGAGGTTGTTGTGGATTCTAGTGTATTTGAGCAATTAAATATTTCATTAAATATATATTTATTATTATTTTATTAAATTATTTTATTTATTACTTAAAAATACTCACCCTGAGCCTCTGTGGTTGAACTCCGTGTTGTTGATTCCACCTGTGCGATTCTTTGACTGGCCGCTTCCGCCGCCTTCTCGGCCTGCTCCAGCTGCTCCTGCCTGTCCACCTCACGGAACTTGGAATGATGTGTTTCTGCTTCCAGCTTCTGGTCCACGGATTCCAGTCCTACTGACGGCTCCGAAGCGGACGCTGGCGCTGGTTCCGCTTCCGGTTTGGCGTCCGCTTCCGATTTCGCGTTTGGCGGCATTTTGTTTGTGGTGTTGCTGGAAATAAAAAAGGTTTTTGTTTGAGATGATTATAGACCTGAGAAATTACTTGAAAAATCGTATATGGTACTAGGAGATTTTTTTGAGCAAGAATTACTATTAATAAATTAACATTCTATTCAGCAATTATTAAAGGGTTTATTAAAATCAATAAAACTATATTTTGTCATTGCCAAACTTGTTTAGAATGCCTTCAAATATACTTTTAATAAATATCTTCAGTAGTAGTAGCACAATTTTTGGCGACATTTCGATAAATAAATAATAAATATTAGCGTTATAGCCTTATCGAAGTGTTCCACTTTCGTTAAATGTTCCCCATTTCCGTTATTCAACTAGAGCGAAAACTTCCAAGTATGTGCGGTTAATTTCCAGGCTGTCGGCTTTTTAAAAATAGCGAAAAACAACAGAGTCGCCACAAAGAAATCCCACAAAAGTCGTTAGCAACTTTTCCTACACTCGCATCCTTGAAACACTAGAAATGCGCTGACGGCGCCAACTAAAACGGGAGGCGGTTATTATGTGTGGTGTGTGGTGGCGAACGCAGCAAGTAAAAGTGCTTATCCTTAGCCGGCCAAGGGCACGCACTCTCTCCCAGAGTCACCCACACCCACCAGATATATATAGTATGGTACAGTATGGCGTATCTACAATGGCACCCACACAGAAGGCTTTGAATGGCAGGGATCCCTCGGCCCGACTTTGTCCTGTTTCCTCTCTTTCTTCTATAATTGAATTCATTAATATTAACAGCGCCCCAGCTCGGCGCTTTTGAGTTCTTCCATATTCTACCCTCTGTTCTTCTGCTTTAACCATTTGAGCCGCATTAATTATGGACGAGGGGAATCATCTGCTTGAGTTGGGTCCCCAGATCCTGCATTATTGTCGTCTGACATCCACTGACCCTGAACCGCCATTGTCGCGGAGACGGTCTCCCGGGATTTCAGGGCTTTCCCAGCTATATAAGCATGCTCATATCTCGCTGATTGGCAATAAGCTGTCGCAGCTCGGGGCTTCTGAGTCCCTGATCTCCGCTGGAAATTGCAATTTGGTTAACCCATCAAAAGTTGAATGACATGTGTCAGCTGATGGAATATTTCAGCGATTTTTTTGGGGTCTTGGTAAATAAATTAAAATCGTTTCAGTTCACGGGGACTTAAGAAATGAATCTGCGGATCCTTATGAATTTATGAGCATCATAACTGATTCTCTGGATTGTATTTAAAATATTTATGGAGTCCCTGAATAAGAAATCAACGTATTTGGCCATCCGAAGTGAAAAATATAAATCATTCTTATTTCAAAGGTGAGTTTTTTCAGTTAAAATACAGACTTATTTAATAAAAGTTTTGAACGCAAAATTTATATAAAGACAACATTGATAATAAATGTATTGGTATATTCATAGCAACCTCAAACAGAAACTATTCCCTTGTATAAACGTATCAATAAGGAGTCTGTTTCTAAATATTCCACCCTTTCCCCCTTCGTATTCCCTTTTAACTAATTAATTTCACCATCAGGAAATCCTACTTGAAATAAGCTGATTATCCCTTTGTAATACTTAACAATGTTCGCTCCCACATCACCTTTTCACCTCTTGTTCGCGGAATTCCATTAAGCCGGTTGCGTTTTTCATAAAGCTTCCAGAGCCAAAGATAAATTATAATGGCCAACCACCACCCAACCACTCAACCGCCCACTGAGGAAAATAAAAGGAAAAAAGGAAAAGCGCCAGCAACAAGCTCGGCGAAAAACAACAAAAACGGAAAACTTATGTAGGAGCAATATAGGGCTAAAGTGACTTCAAATTGCCGCTGTGTTTACTTGGCAAATGACGTCAAAGGACATCTATACCCTGGCACACTCACACACACACTCACCCTCACACAGCGGAAAAGCTGGAGCCGCTTAAATGAAAAGCCCGCAGGCAGCTTTGTTTATTCGGTTCCATAAATATGCTTAAAATTCAAATGTTGTTGGTGCCAGGCGCGTAGAAAATTTAAATGCAAACTCTGTGTTTGTCTAACGAGAACTTCATTTGCGGGCTGGTCCTAAATACAATTTGCATGGAAAGTATGCGAAATTATGTTGTGAGGGTTGCTCAACCCCTCGAGGGGAACGTAATTTTTTATCTAATTCATGGAATTATCACTTAGACGTGCGATTATGCCTTAGAGCTAAATAAATTATTTAAGCTCTTCAATTTCTGAGAAATCATT
The DNA here is from genome assembly GCA_008042795.1 of Drosophila asahinai. Taxonomy (NCBI): domain Eukaryota; kingdom Metazoa; phylum Arthropoda; class Insecta; order Diptera; family Drosophilidae; genus Drosophila; species Drosophila asahinai. The sequence goes on from VNJZ01011539.1 coordinate 56,315, forward strand.
ATATTCCGAAATTTAGTTAAAGATTTTTGGGGTATTCTAAGGGGTGGTATAATTTCCTTTGAGGCTTAACAGTAAAAGGGGAAGCAGCTAGAAAAGTTTTAAAAAATAATAATACCTTCTAGTTCCTAAAAATATAATTTTTTACAATATACTTATATAGTGAGTTTAACGTATATGCCTTTCTTCTCTATAATTTCGAGCTAATTTATTTTTATTTATTCTGTTAAGAAAAGACCTAGTGTTAGGATTTCGTGCTAGATGGAAGAAAATAATCCAACCACGCCTTTAAGCCTTTGGATGCGTCAAAATAAATGGCCAACAAATCAATAAATTTAAATGCATCTAGGACAGTTCCCCAGAACAGAAGCTGCCTGGAAATGACTTCATGGAAAGAAAGAGGAAAATGCGAGAAGACGCAATAAAAAATGGCCAGCTAGAAAGTTCCACAAGTCCCCTCCTGGCACATATAGCCAGATAAATTGAGTTGCAATCCAGGGGCAGAAAAATAAAATGGACAAACACTTAGCGGAACTTTCCGGACCCCAGGGGAAACTCATCAATAATAAATGCACACGCAACAATCAGAAACACCTCCTGAAAGTCGTCCGGAAAATGGCAATCACGAACAGGAAGAGGCCAGGATACTTGAACCCGAAGCCAAAGCCAAAGTCAAAGCACTTTGCTCGCCATATTTTATTAATGCACCAAAAAGACCTGAGGCTGAATTATGTGTTGCCATAAGCTCTAAAGGACCTGCAAAAAGATAAAAAGTTCCTGCAGCTTAATAAGAACAAGATGAGCAGCCAGCAATTGGAAAATCTACAGGGAAAAGAAGGTCACAGATATTGTATGTCGCCGCGGTGGCAAGCAATTTTGTCATTCTGCCAGTTTTCGTGGTACTCTTTTTCGCACGGGTCAACCGGGCGTATGGGTAATTTTTGCGGTGCCCACTTGTCTGGGCCCGAAAAAGTGGCAGCAAAATAACAAACTACGCAGTTCGAAGCGAAAGGCGAACTTGCCTTTATGGCCTCAACAGCTGCTTGCCATATTAGCGTTTTTTTTTTTCAAGTACTCGTACTCGTTCCGAGGGCCTGTAAAAAAGCTCAAATGGTCAGTGAGTCCATTGTTGATGGGAAAACATTTTCAGTAATTGTCAGAAGTGTAATAAGTATCAGGAAAAGTGTATTTTATTAAGGGCATTACGGTTGGGAATACGATTTTGTATTGAGAGGAGAGACCCGGATAATAAATGATGAAATGGGGATCAGAAACGCTCGGAAATGGGGCTAATTTCCTTTAAGTTAAAATTGGTTGTATTTTTTTCATATAGAAATGTATGGAAAATTCTTATTCCCTTGTGGATTAAAAATATATTTATTTTGGTATATTGTATCACATTTAATATATAATTATAATCACGAAATGACACTTTATCATCACATAAATAAATACTTTATCTCATTAATAAATGGACAACTCTTCTTGTATTATAATTGCATAAAGTTCAAAGGTAATGGATGAAATCTCTAAAAATCCAATCTATAACAATTTTCTTTAATTATTTTCCAGTCTATCCTTTTTTGGCAATCTTCTTGCCATTACTCAGAAGGCCATATCAAATTAAGAATGCAATTACCACACTTTTATTTGATTTAAGTTTTAATAAGGGTTGCTCCTGTGCTGAACCCCACTCAATTATTTAAAGTTCATTTTCGAGCCATTTTTCTAATTATAACGACAAAGGTGTGCCTTTGTCAGAGACCCTATAAATAGACCGATAGTGGGTGGATTTTTGTGCAGAAATCTGAAATCAGAAATCTGATAGAGCGGCGGATGGGTGGGCGTTTGGTGCATTGCAGTGACACGTTGAGAGCGCGAGGTCGGAGGGGAAAAATCAACAATTGGCTGCAGATTAGGGGTAAATTCGCCAAATGATAAGATAATGTTCGCTTCATCAAATATTCAGTGGGGGAGACCACCAGTCACCAGCCATCGACCACCGACCAGACCGACGACGACGACGACTCGAGCAATGTACCCAGCTGACAATCAAGCTGTCAGGGCAAATTAACGCTGGATAAGAGTGGATAGACAGGCGGCCATTATCCATTACCGCGCTGGATAAACAAAACAAAAACAACGGTAGCTGGTCCGCAAAATAGGAAAAAAAAAGGATTCGCTTCGGATCTATGGCAACATCTGTGAAACCCACGCACGCACGTAATACGGGCGAATCGAAAATCGCATGGGGAACCTCATCCCGAGTCCTTGCCGTTCCGATTGCCGAGCAGGAAGCGGTTGAGCTTTTTGCCGAGCCGGAGAGACCCAGAGAGAGGGAGAGTGTGGAAAGTCCAAAGAGAGGAAGAGCGGAAAATCTACACTCGCTTTTCTCGTTCCTCTCTCGCTTTACTGCGCACATAACCCAGAGAAGGCAACAAAATAAAAACTCGGAAAAATGGCAAGGGAAAAGGGAACGCAAAATGAAGAAACCCAGCTAGACGGTGAAGACGAACTCGACGAGGCCTGAGGACTAAAGAATGCCCGAGGAGAAAAACCAATTTTCCACATCATTATGCTTTTCGCTTTCATTGAACAATCCGCCGTCGCCTCACAATGATAGCCCAAAAAGTGTTTTCAAAACCAAAAACTAGAGTTTCCATTCATATTCTTAAATTTCACACAGCCTTCCCGTCTCCGGGAATATCCTTTTCGGCTGGCCTAAAGGGTCAAAGGCTCTCTGAGCTGGGGCGTTTTTGGGGGGCCAACTTGATTATTGGCAATTATGTGCGGTTTCTCCGCTGGCTTCTCTGTTGGATTTTTATGGCAATACCCTTAATGGCCGGCCGCAGACTTCCATCACAATCTCTGGCTGTCTCAAGCTAATTACCAAAGAGAGACTTAATCAGGTTTAGCTCTTATTAGACGAAGATAAGAGGCCACCCATTGAATAAGTGATATATGTGGCTAAGGAGCGGATTTGGCAGTCTGGCAGCTAATAAACTTAATTAACATAAAATATGTCTTGACCTTTAGGATAGAGCTTGTCATGGAAACAAGATTTAGGGGCTTGAAGTTAATAGAATTACAAAAAAAATGAATATATTGAGTAGAATTTGTTAGAAATGCAATCTATACTTGAAGATTTTTCCATTCATATTTTATTTAATTTTTTACTCTTTACTAAATATATTTTATATAGGTTCTCTGAGTTTATTAGCTTTTCAAATATGTTTTTCGAGCTTAGGAAAATAATATAAATATATTCGAGTAATTAAAAAATTATAAAGAAATATTTTCTAACCTTTTATATATGAAGTATTTGTAAGTGCATTAAAAATTGGTATAGTATCATTAAGTATCAATGTAATATATTATTTGAAAGGTAGTCCTCAAGTCTTACTACAGTTTATACATTAAAATTTATCTAAGATCCTACAAAATAAATTTCTAGTTCAGGGTAAAACTATAATGACCTCTATTTTACATTGTATTTCTACTATTTCCAAGAATACTCTGCCCCTAGAAGTGTGCTACGTTGTTGTTGCAAGCCTTAGACTTACCTCCTCCTAACTCAGACAATTTTGCCAATATTTCCAATCGGACTAGCCGTAATAGTTCGGGCTCGCTTCCTTCGGTATTTAATGTGCTTGTTTATCGTCCGCTTTATTAGTTAGATGATGGGTTTTGAGCAGCGTTTAACGAAGCGAGACTCCAGCAAAGGGGAGCTGAGGGGTGGTGCGGCGGCAGCCTGGCAGGAAGGATGATGATGCGGGTCCTGGCGTTGTGTGTGGGTGCGGTGTGCTCCTCCTCCTGCGGCTGACTTCCTTTTTTTTGTTTTTTTTGGTGGCTGCCTTTGGCTAGTGAGGCCGCTGCTCGCTAGTCTCACATGAATTTCGTATACTTTTCGGTTATAATTGATTTATTAAATGTATTTTATTTAAATATTTTGTGTATTTTCCACCAAATGTCGGGAGAGTGGGAAACCGAGAGAGAGAGAGAGAGAGAAATGCAGAGAGTGAGAGAGCGGGAGAGAAACGGAGCGTATACGTAATATCCAAATACAATGGTATGCGTAAATATTGATAGAGCGAATTTGTGTGTCTCTTTGCTCAAAAGGTTATGTGTGCGTGCGTGTGTGTGGGTGTATGTGTGAGTGTGTGTGGGCGGAGAGAGAGGCGGGGGTTGGCAAATTCGCTTTTCCCTCAAAGAAAGCAAATTCAGGATAGAGATTTTCTTAGGGCCATTTCGTTCGTTTTTTCCGTGTCCTTTTGGCTGGCCTCTGAGCTTTTCTCCTTCTCTCGCACTCAGACACTTAAAGTTGATGAGGAAACCCCTTTTTTTTATGACTTTAATTTGTTTATTAGTTTAATTTTAAATAATAAAAGCCTCGGTTAGCACGAAGATGGCGTTTGTATATTAATTACTCTTGGTTTTTTGTTGGTTCGCGTCAAACCGAGCACAGAAATCATGTGGAAAAATCAATATCCCAGCAAGTGGCTCACATGCGTTTTCACTTTCAATGATAGCCCATTTTTCCTCGCTTCGTTTTTCTTTATTATTCGTCTTGCACTTGGGAATTTTCAATTCAAATTTTCTTGCGTTGCTGCCATTTTTTCACGAAAAATTCTGATACACAAAAAATGTTCTCCTTTTTTGTAAGCGCGTGCTACACACACACACACCCACAGACACATAGACACACAGAGTGGCACGCACACATACACACGCGCACAACACTTTTCGGTGCTTTCGATGGCGTTTTCATTTATATAACAAGAAGCAAAACACTATCACGGCATTTGCTTGCATTTTACCAATTATTTGTTACAATTTCTTGGATTATTTGTGCTTTTTTTTCAGAGATTTTCCATAAATTTTCACACTCTCTATGCAGCTCTAGAATTTTTCTTGCCCATTCACCTTCAGCCTAGCGCTTTTTACTTCAGCAGTCAACTTCCACGGTCGATGTTCATTCGCGTTTTGGCCCACACGCTCAAGGAGCAGCGAGGAAAAAGCTTCGGCCACTCGGGAGACTTGCTTGGTGGTCCAAAAAGCAAGAGCGAATCGGTTGGGACATCGATTTTGATTCGCTGGCCAGCGGGTGACCGGGGAGGTGTTTGCCACGAGCTTTTGGCCATCTTTTGGAGACCTCGGAGGGGAAAGGCTCTGGGCCAGCCGGACTTGGCAAATCGCTTACAGTCTTAGCAATCAGCTGGAATTTAGGGGAGTTTTTAAGGAATTAAAAGAGGTAAGCAAAGGAAGAATGTTACCAGCTATACAAATAATCATGTATTTTTTATAAGATACAATTTAATTTAAATTTAACTGTGAAAAAATACGCAATTATATGTCGTTAATTTATTATAGAATCAGTGGTTATGTGGCATTTAGTTGCATTTAATAATTTAATTTAATATATATAAAAAAGTTTCTTGCAATATAAATTATTCAAAATAGAATCATAAAATATTATTAATTTAAAAAGGAAAAAACATATTCAAAATTACATGACATTACAAATCATAGTTAAACTATTTTCTCACGCTTTTTAGGTTTCCTTGTAAATTATTTCTTATAATAAAAATATTTTATAAAATATACATTTTCCCATTTACTTGTAAACAATTAAAAAAATGTTATTATAATTTCCGTTTTTTTACCATTATCTTAACTGCTAAGTAATTTTTAAAATTTTTCTTAATTAACTCAAAAATCTCAGCAGATTTCAAAACCAACCCCTAATTTTCTCTCACGTTCCCTTTCTTTCTCTCACTCTCTCCCCTTGGATTCTCTCTACGAAGGTAAACATCTGACATCTGACCGCATGTTACGCTGAAAGCTCCATCCAAAACCTGTTCAATGTATTTCAGTGCATGCGTACTGGGGCGGAAATTTCACAATGACAAAGGCTGCTGCCAGCAAGGACATCTCCAGAGTATGTGTGTGGGTGGCTAAAAGGCAGGATGAAACTTAGCTTATAAAAGCTGCAAGGCTGAGAGCTTTCTCATCCAACTTTTATGGTTATTTAAGTTTCCCCCAAAAGTTTTTCCATTTAGTTCAGCATATTATTGAGCAGATGTCGCCAGCTGTGACTTAATTCCACCATAAACCAACTAATAACCATAAACCACACACTAAGCTAAGCAACTGAAAGCAAATCAGAATGCATGGAGAGCATCATTAATGGCCTTCCTGCACTTCCGGTGCGCAATTACGCATGGCAAACACAAATCAAATGCCGAAATTGTGCGACATGGAAGTCTGGTCTCGTGGCACGTGATCCTTGCCACACTCACCCACCTCCGCCCGAAGGATGAGCTGCAATTATAAATTGCGTAATCAAATAAATTTGGCAAAACCATATAACTTATTTATACGGCCTAAACACACACAAAACTGATTTCAGACCGGAAACTGCAACTTTTTGCCAAACAAAGTGGCGTGCATCGGTGTAGAAAATATTTACATTTTATGGGCCGGACACACTGACTGGCCTCCGTACTGTCAACAAAATACAAATCAAATAAACTATACTGAGGGGGGCCTACGAAATTCGGCTTGAGACTCGCAGTCGTGTTCGTCCTTCTGTTTGAGTTCGTGCTGAAATCGTTATCCTGTTACTTGTCATTAATTCGACCCTTCGTGCATATTGTTATTCCTGTCATTACTCCGCTCTGTGCTCCGTCCTACTGTTGTTGCTATTATTGCGGCTCTGTGCGTCGAGCCGTTAAATTAGCCGCTTATCAATTATGTATTTGAATTTAATTGGCCAACTAGAAAGCTCCCGGGACTCGTTGGCCTGCCTGAACCTCGGTACGACACTGATTTGCCATTGGAAAAAAAAAATAAAAATGTGCTTGTAAATTAGCAAAATATGATGGCAAACATAAATGCACGGTGGAAAGTAAATAAATAACACTTGTATTGTAAATTTGAACATTGTAAAAGCTGTAAAAGAAACACTAAGAATTGTATTTAAATTTGTTTGTTTTTAAATCCTTAAACTGAAATGTCATGCTTCGTTCCTTGACATGCTAATTAAACACATCAAAATGCCAGTCAAAGGAACAATTGCATTTAAGAATTGATATGAAAACGATTTGAAGAATAACTAAAAGGGCATGTTGGCTGGGTTTTTTGTTTGTGCATTCTGCTGTCCTGCTGCAATTGAATTTTGTGTGATTTTGGTCATTTGTCGTGGTTATTTGCTCGACACAGCTCCCGGCGGTCTGATTTATTCATTAAATAATGTGTGGCCACGTCAGGCCCTTGTGCTTCCATCCCCTCTCTTTTTTCCCGGAGCTCTGAGCTCCGGCTCCCTCATGCGTCATGATTTTCTACAAATAAATTGATTTCAGTTTTCAGCATTAATTTAATAGTTGTTGTCATGGGCTGGGCGTTGCCTTCATTGTTATTGCAATTGGCTGTGTTGCTGGGATGCCGCTGCTGATGGTTACATTTTGTAATTTCATTTCTCATGGCTCCGCGGATTCCGGCAATTGAGCATTATGCAATGCATTTACATATATATGCATGAAATCGTTTAATTGCAATTCAGGCTATGTTTTTTTTTGTTTTCTGTATTTTTCCAATTTTGGTTTTAACTGTTTGCATTGTTTGCGACCAATTTACAGCAGCATTCCGGCCTTTTTTGCCTTTCTTTTCCGACCGAAAAGCAGCTTGATGTCTGTCTCTTCCGCCACTCACTCGGATAGGCGAGGATAATCGTAAACCAAGTTGGAATTTCCATTTACGATTTTTACGATGAGCGTCGTTAATAAAGCATAATATGTTGACCTCAAAGAGCTTTCATCAGTACAGTGCCAGCCAGTGCCATAATTCTGCCCCTCAGTTTTGCTGTGGCTTCTGCGGACTGCTCTCGCTCTCGCTCGGTTTCGGTTGTCCCAACCACAAAAAGCAATTTGCATTTGCACTTTTCGCTTGCTCTTGTTTATGGCCATTTATTATTTGACGGTTCTGGCTTAGGCAATGGAGCTGATGGGATTACTTGGACTCTAAAATGGAAACCTAGATGTCTGATTTACTCAAGAAAATTCACTGATTACACTGCCTAACACAAAAGTAGATTTTTAAGGGTCTATAAAAGAGCTTCAAGTGTTTAGGAATAGGATTTTCTTCTACTGCAAAGTTAAACGCTTCGGTTTCAGGTATTTATTTCTGATATAATAATTTGTATCCCTAAAAGATCCTATTTTCTTATAAACCTAACAGGATTCTGAACTGGAAAATTCCTTCAAGAATCAAATCAAAAATCTGGTTAAGTAGTCTTAGCGATAAATTAAGTTATTGCGGCTTTCCGCTAAAAGCCAGTAAAGTTCCTTGAGGTCTAACCAATTCCGATATGGCTCACGGGTAAATTCAATCAAAGATCAAACTTATTACTTAACTCCAAAGTTTTCCCCAGCCGTCGCGTAGTCTTGGCTTTAACAAATTTCTGATGCATACCTCCAGGGACTTGGGAAGCACAAAAGCCGGGGAAACAATTTAATCAATCACTTCCGCCCTCAAACTATATAATAAGGCACAAATCTGTAAGAATAACCTGTTTGACTTGCGAATCTTCCATTGCGTAAATTGATAAATCCTTTAATGTTTCGCCCCCTAGAAACCGGATAATGCAAAGGGTTCACCAGGCCAGTACACAGAACAGTGGGCCGTGACACAATGACATACACAGCGAAGGCGGGCATGTGGATATAGGAGAAATCAACTTTCGATTTCGACGAAATAAATCCACTTTACAGATTGAGACGACAGGCAGGGAGCTGAGGCACGAGCAGGAGCAGAAGCAGGAGCAGGAGTTGGAGGTGGTTAAGGAGAGGGAGAGGGAACAGGAGCAGGCTCTGCGACGTGAGGACATGGGGGAATTTCAATTCCTTCTAAGCACGACGACGACGGGGACAAACTCATTGAACGAGGGCGAAGACAAACACGTGCTAAGGGACACAGCTAAGGACAAAGTAATAGCAGCCCTACCTTGTTGAATTTAAGTAATTTAATACTTAATTATATTGTCTTTTTATTTAAAAACAAATTCAAAAAGTGGTAAATAGCCTTTTTTTGAGACAAGCTACAGCGTTGTTTTCATAACATTTAAGTTTGAAAATCTCATAAAAATAGCAAAAGGAAAGTCGTTACTTAAAGCTAAATAAATATATTTTTCTAGGCTAAAAATATACATATACGTATAATTACTGGCACAGTGATATTTTTCCCAACAAAATTTGAATAGCAAATAAATTCTTAATGCCGACAAATTGGCGAGCTGAATAATAATGGAAATACTAGCATTTAAAAACAACTCACAGCTACGTTTAAATAATAAATCTATTGAATAGCAATTGCATTATTAATTGGGAACGCTATTATTTTGCCAAAAATCTGTATCTGCACATAGCGATGGCAGGATGTTGTGCTCAAATAATTGAATTCATCAAAGTTAACTCGCACAATTGTGAAATGCTAGCGAGAGCCACTGCCACCGCCACCGCGGATGCCTCAATGCCTCAAGCTTCCGAGGATTGTTCCTCCGATTTCCCTGCCTGTCTCAACATTTGTTCGAGTTTAGTTCTGCAAACTTGTCCTGTGTGCGTTTCCTTTGATGATGGAGAGACAGCGGCTAAATTCGCTAAAAGAATGGCGTACGAAAAGATTTGCGAATTGACAAAGTGCAAGTAGGACGACGACGACTTACGGCACGAACATGCCAAATGAACGGGTAGGCAGCAGACGGCACCTCATAAGCGAGCACGTGTGTGCCATGTGTGTGTGTGCGCGTGTGTGAGTGCCTCTAAGGACCTCCCCCAGGCGGTGGGGAACTCGAAAATCCATGTCAGTGTCACGTAGCTGAGCAGTGCCCCAAAACAGGAACAATAACAACACCAGCAGCCAAAGCGGCAACCAAGCAAAATAAAGAAACACAAAAAATAACAACAAAAGTGTGCTCGAGACGATAAAGAAACGGATACTGTCAATGTGACTTACCCCAGATACACTAATAGATTTCTCCAGAATACGGAGAGTGAATTAAGGACCTGCCACAGAAGAATTTGTTCTGGAAACCCCAATTTGAACCCGGTCTAAAATGGGTTTTAGGCCAGGCAACGTGAGAATATTTATGGTATTTATATTATGAGTTCTTAGATAATTTTACAAATTTATCCTGCGAAGATCTTATAAATATTTGTGATCTTATAAATATTTATTCTATTAAAGTATCTTAAGACCCTATATTGTATCCAATTGTAATCATCTGCTGATAAATTTATAAGAAAAATAGAACACTATACAAGGTTATGAACCATCGACGTATATAGCCTTCACCCTAGTCCCGGCCCCTATAATAATCCATGTACCTGAGCCCGGGCACATCTGCTGCGTCTATTAAGGCTCCCACTTTCATCCGGCGCCCCATCCTTTAGCTATTTCATTTCCCTCATTGTTTTTCCTGCTGATTGGTGTCTTTGTGTTCTCTTTTTTCTTGGGCTCGTCCCCCGTTTGTATATCTATATTTGTATCTGTTTCGGGTCGCTGCCGGTCTTGTTCATCACATCAGCTCAGGCTTCATTGGCATGCGGCTTCGTCGTCTCAAGGATATTCTGTGCTCGCATTGCGTATACGCCACGTTGCTCGCTCCGTTGATTAAGTCGCTCGTTCGCCGTGTTTAATCAATTATGCGACGTTTGCAAATTCACGTAGCTGCTCGAGTTATTTTCGCTAATCACTGGAATACAATAAACATAAGCTGCCTCATCCATAAGATATATATATATATAGTGAGTGTCTAAAGCCCCAGAGATGCCGCACTTCATTCAAGGGTCCCAGCGGCTTACGGCGGCTTCAAGTGATTTTATGGATGCTGGACAATAACTCCCACTGCCTCCCTTCCTGCTGGCCGGGTCATTTTTCATTCTGATGAAAATATTGATTTCGATTCCCTTTGCCCCGTCTTTTTCCGCGACCGACGTGATGTTGATGTCTGTTTGTCAGTCTAACGATTGCTCCTCCTTCGGTGGTTGCCTAGGTGGCTCAGCGCCATCAATGAAAAAAAGGGAAACTTTCCCCGATTACATTCGTTTGCCCATCGATTCCTGGCGGTTCCCCTCAAAGATTTATGAGTTCTCTCCTCCGCCTCGGAGTCGGGGAGGCAAATGAAATATCGCCAGTGGGCAAATATTTGCGATGCGGAAGGCGCGTGATTCGATTCCGAAGCCAAACGCAACGAGGTGAGCCCGCTCCGTTCGAACCGAGCCAAATCAATGGCCAACGAGCGAGTGCACCTGCGGGACACAGTGGGTTTCAGTGTATTCACAATTCTCAATTCCACAAAGTGCTTTACAATATGTTGATGAATATACAGTAAAGGGTAATAAAAGTATTGAGTGAACAGTTGAATAAATATACTGTAACGTTATATATTTAATGGGTTTTACCATTAAATTGTTGCTACTTTAAATACTAGGTTTTAATTATTCAAAACTCCTGATATTTTCTTATAATTAATAATACAAGTATATTAAGTATTTACTTACATTCCATTAAGTATAGATTCTCGATAAATTAAAGTAACAGAAATAAAGATAAATATATAATTATAATCAATTAAAAATATAATATAATAATTTAAAGCATTTTCTACAGAATCTTCCCCAATCTAAGGTCCTTTTAGTACTTGACCAAGACCACAGTAGATCGCTGAAATATTTACCATTGCTTAGCTGGAATTGCGACTCCTGGCTGACAAGTAATAAGGTCATCAAAAGGCCAGCGTTCGATGCGGTTTTGTCGACTGATTTATGAAGTTGTGTGGTCAGCACACGGCAAAGTCACCGGGAGGGTGGACATGGCCCGAAGGGGGTCGAAAGTGCAGCCAGCCAGCCATGACAACTCAATTGAGGACATCGCGCATACGGCACGTTGTACGCCGCTACCTTTCAAGGGGGCAAGGATGTGTCGCCGCTTGGTCAGTCACAGATTTTGCCTTGTGCTCTGCACTTTCCGGTGGCTTTCCTTTTCCTTCCTTTCCATTTTTGTTCTTTGTATTTTTGGAAAGCGATTTATAAGCGTTGCAAGCATAAATAAACAAACAGATGTTCGGGTGAAAAAAAAATAAGACCGCCGGAGGGGTGGAAATCGGGGCATAAAGAACTGACTGGCAACATGTGCTTGGCCTTCGCTGTATTTATTTACTTTTGCTCTTTTATAAAATATTTTTTAATGCAGCCACAGGGCTGCCAATTTGTGCAGATTTATAGAGGCTGCCAACATCATCCCGCCGGGTATAAAACCAGAGAAAAAGTCCAGCAAAAAAAAAGAATCCCGTACATAACCGACGTTCTCTGTTGACAATCGCCACAGGAAGTGGGCAAGCAAGTTGCCAAGGATGCCTGAAATGTGCATTGTTGTTGGTGGCGCCGCACTGCTGTTGCAAAAGGGTCATAACTGATTGCTGCAAACACTTACGGGCGGGGAGGGACAGTGTCCTGCCAGGACACTCGCCCCAGCCGACTGGACAGCGGGCAGACAGCAGCACCAAAGCGGAGGGCAGAATAAAGGACGAGGCACGAGGACAATGCTGCGCATTGAATGAGCATTTGATGGCTGTTTTTGCAACGACTCCTGGGCATTCGGGTTACTCGTGGCTCATGAGGCGGGAAAGTTATGGTCCGCCAAGCACAATTGAAATATTTCAGAGCTTCGACAGTGGCTCGGTTTAGGTGCCACAAAAGTAAGGATTTTGCAGTTCGAAACTGAAATAAAGTTGGTACAGAATGAAACATAGTTTGGTAAGCCAAAATTTTAGGGTCTTAAAAATGTTTTAAAATTATTTGTGTACTTCCTTTTAAAAATGTTTATCCATATACTATTTTATTTATTTCCTCTTAAAAATCCCCTCTGGGGATGTGACATAAATTTAAAAGCAAAAATGCATGTGGTAGGTTAATGGAAAAAAAGATTCGGGGCTGGTCTCTGTAAGAGGATAATAGATTTAGTATGTTATGCTTTTCCCTTGCAGGGGCGTCAGCTCTTGGCTGTTGTTTCTCTGTATTTATTGTTGTTTATATAATATTTTGTTGTTGTTTTGCAGACTGCAATCGCCTGGTCAACGGCAACGTCATCCCCATCGCTATTGCCATTGCTGGACGTCATCATTAACATCAACCAACGTCATCGTCATCGCCGGCGTCGTCGCAGGATGTGGTGCAATTTGTTGCTCTTGCTGCTGTGTAAGTGGGCGTGACTGTCTGCCAAATATGAGCACCGGAAATTAGCACACAACACGGCCACACCCCCCCGGTATCCACAGAATGGGGAGCGAAAATTGAATGGATATAGGGCGGCGACGAACCCCTCTTAACCGAATAATTACTTTCGTCCCTGAACTGGGACTGGGACTGGGAACAAGCGCTTTTAGTGGCCAACTGGCAGCCATCCATCTGCGATGACCCTTCCCTTGGCGGGATCACCGGATCTAAATTAACAAAGGACCTCAAATTAAAGGCTAATCAGGCACTTGACCACTTTGTCCACTTGACCCGGACCCAAGGAGTTTCCCTAGCTCGGCTCCAACGGTTTGCGGTCACAAAATGGATTTATGATGCATGGCAAACAAACCTGAAACTACTTCACAAACTTCTCACACATTTCATCCAAGGCAGCATTTCCACTTTGCCATTTTCGCCCAGCGAACCGCTTTGCCAACCCAACTGCAAATCAGGCGAGTGCAACTCCAACTGAAACTTTTACAATGATTCGGTTTCGGTTTCGGAGAGAGCATGTTAGGGAGTTTTTGGATTTTTTAAAAGGTTTTCTCTAGCATCTATTAATTTTAGTTTAATAAATTTTGAATTTTATCTCAAAGTATCTTTAATATATTTAATATATTTAATATAAGAACCAAAAGATTTTAACAAAGTAATAATTACACTTTTCGTTTACAAATACCTAATAATATAGTCACAGCATAAAAAATCATTTTAATTAGGCTTAAGATTAATACAACTTATTTAAAAAGATATTTTACCCAACATTTTATGGCTTCTAAATTATAGAAAAATTTGTCAGGGCATTTTTGAATTTTAATCAAATCTTACAAGACTTTAGCTGAAGAAAAACATTTTAAAAACAAACATTATGTTAACTTGCATATATTTCGTACTTCATAACCTATTATAAATATAAAAATGCTAATTTAAACTACCTATAATAATAATAAGTTGTATCTAAATTAAATATGATTAACTTAAATGAAGTTTACACAGCCGAGTAGTAAAGTTCATTCAACTAATTTCAGCATTCCCTTCTGCCGCCTAAAAGACTTTCGTGCAGCAATCTACCCTCTCAATCCTTGAATAGATGAAAAAATTGCACATCTTGCGATGCGTTCAGAAGGAGAAAAATTTCGTAGAGCCCGGATAAACTTTCTCCACACATTCGCGGCCCAAAGCAAAAGCAAAGCAAGAACGCAGAGCAGGCCCGTGATGAGAAGCAACTTTGCTGCTGCTTTTGTGCAGCGTGCTTTTGTGAGCGGCAACTTCGTTTGCGTCCATTTTGAAATTCAAAAATGTGCAATCTTGTGTGCGTGTGTGTTTGGCATACATTAGCATCTCTTGTGCTCCCCGTATGTGCCTGTGTGCTGCATACATTTAGGCGCGTGTGGAATAAGCCGATGCAATTGCAGTGCGATGCACAATTGCTTATGAAATTGAGCAAACAAAATTGCGGAATCCCATAAAATGGCAGCTAATGAGCCGAGCAGCACTCAGGGGTTAATCCGAGAAAAAAACTCAATACTTTGTTGGCCCTTTATGGCCAGGGTTTCCAGTCTGCGATTTTGACCAGAAAAACAAGAAAAACCTATGTTAGGTAAGATCAAAAACTGCACGTTATGTTAAAGCATTAAAAAGGTGTAATAAAAACAAAACTTAATGTTATATTGTTCTTTAAAAATCTTTAAAATTTAAAGATAAGTATCCTTATCCCTTATTCCACAAAAATCTTTAATAAAAAATCGTACCGAATTGATACAACTTTGTTGTACCTCAGCTCGGATTTTTCTAGATTGCCTTGCGTTTCTTTTTATGATTTCCTCTCAACCACTTGAAAAAAATATTGATGAAGCTGTGAATAATAAAAGACAGCTTTCGGGGAGGATACAAACTCATTAAGAGGTTGCTGGCCAGTCAACCAGTCAACAACTTTGGGCCACAAAACAAGCCATTAAAAAATGTTTAGTACATCGACTATGGCAGAGACAGCCACAGAAAAAGCAACAGAAACGACAGCAAACTGCCAAACAAGTTCGAAGGGAAAAACTGTAGAGGGACGGGAAAAAAAAGGCGCCGCAAAATTGAAGGCAAATGTTTAGTGGAAGTTTAGCAGAGTTACTGGGGGAAAAAGTTGGGGACGAAAGCGAAAAAACACGAGTGTCCCCTGGGCGCATTTGGCCAGGGGCCTGCCTCCGCCTCCGCCACTCACCTGTCACGTGTAAAATGCCGCCAACGGCAGTTTTTGACCGTAGACCGGAGAGTCTTTCGTCTGTGAGGGGGTCCTTTTGTGCTCTGTTCATGTAAATTGAAAACAGTCACCAAACGGCATTAAGAAAGCGAATGAGGCAATGAACTGGGCCTTTGTGTGCCGGCGAGCAAACGTACTCGTACATTAAATTAAAAATTAACTGTCACCAGGGATAAATTGTCAGATTGTACGAACGACACAAGCACCGGCAACAGGCAACGGCAATTGTTGCTTAAATGAGGGATTATGTTTGTAGTGAATCGGGTAAAAAATGTAATACATAAATGGATGTAAGGTGATCTTTGCACTGGGTTGAGATTGAGAGGAAGGTGAATTAGTGTGAGTATTGTTTGAAATTAACAAGCAATTATATTATAATTTAATACTGTCTAAAGTAATTCGATGAAAAGTTGTAGTATATATTATTCGAGTCACACAAGACTTGTTTGTCTTTTTTTTATTTGACTATTTTGAGTCATTAAAATATCCTAACAAAAAATAATTAATCATACATTTATATTAAAAATAGGAATATTATTATTATTATAATATTTATTATATGATAATAATGTAAAATTATCTATCTGTCATTTATTATAAATCTTTCTTTATAAAAACTGTAAAAAATGCAAAAAAAACATAATTTTAAATAAAATTTATTTTAAAGATGAAAAAATGTGTATCTTAATTAAATTAAGTAAAGAGAGATAAACTGAATAATTATGTTAAATGTCGCCAACTTAAAGCCACCTACTTACAGCTCGAATCCTCCTCGGGGCTGTGTTAAACAAATGTAATCTGCTAATAGTAGCAGACTCCTGAAGCGGCGACCCGCCCACGACCATTTGATTCCTCCATTTCCATTTCCATGTATATACTACCACATAGATTCACGGAGGGCAGTCGTGCAAATCTAGAAATAAACTTCAAAGCATTTAACATTTGCCCACTGACCAGGGGACACGCCCCAGAATCGCCGGCGATGTAATCTACACAATGCCATGGCAGAGTTTTAATTGCTACGACACTGCCAAGACACGGCTGACTGGATAGCTGGAGCTGTAGCTGTAGCTGGAGCCGGAGGCATCGGGGATCTGGGATCGGGAATCGCTATCCAGGCGTTGCCCGCTTGCTGTTGTCGTTTTCTAATTTGATAAAGATAAAAATCATTTTCTAAACGCCCTCGACGTTGTCGCCGTCAAGTGTGTGCATGGCCGTGACAGAAGGAGAGGAGGGACACCGAAAACAGGACACTCCCATTCCAGGACACGCTCTCGCAGCTCGTTGGCTGCCGCTTAATTGAATGCTCATTTCAACGAGCTTGGGATCCCGCTCCACAGCCCTCCAAGCGTCACCGGCTTTAATTGCATTTTTATTTCATTTCCCAGCAATTATCGCAAGTTCGTGTGCAAATTCTATAAACCGACTGAAGAAGGGGGCGATGCACGGGGAGAATATAGGACTCGACGGAGGTCTAAAACTTTAGTAATTTATTTAAGCTTATTATTAAAATTTTGTGTCTCAGTTTGGTATTTTAATACATTTAAGTTTTTGTAGTAAAAGGTATGTTTTTTTTAGAAAATCATACAAAGAAAAAAACAAATATGAAATAAACCTAGTGTATTTCCAGCCTACAATTCTTTAAGCTAGTTGAAATATAGTTCCTTTTTTTTTATTTAATATATAAATAAATTAATTTAAATAATACAAAGTAACTAAGTAGCTTAGTTTTTTTTTCAGCGTACTAGACACTGTCCAGACGCGTCGAGGAAATGGCAGCGGCAACATCCCGAAGGCGAGAGGTCAATCGTGTCATGGGTGTATCCGTGCCATGTGCAACTAGTTAGCAGCGTGTGTGTGTGTGCGGTCTGATGTCCAGCGAATCCGTAATTAAAGGTAGCCAGGACTTGTAGCCTTAGCTCCTTCCCAGTTACTGCTGATATTTATTGTCCTAGCTGCGTTTTCTGCTCTCTTATTGTCAGTGCAACTTGGTGTTACTGTTGCAGTTGCTGTTCCTGCTCCTGTTTCTGTTGCTGCTAGTTGTTAGCAAAGCAATTAGCATGAGTTTGTTATTGCAACACACGGCACGGCAAGGACCTTGCCTTCCAGGAGCGAACAAACAGGACGAAAGTCGCAGGCGACACGGCGACCGTGTCCGGCGCCTGGTGAAACTTTTACTCCGGGCCCGGAGGCCAACTCCCCTCCCAATGCCGGCAAATAAGAATTTAATTTATTTACTCTGCAGCGGGCAAAGTGTTGGCAAATGGCCATGTAGCCATTTAACACTCGGCAAACAAATCACAGGTAACTGAAACTTATGAAACACACAGATGCTTAGATTGAGTGTTTGGGCTCAGGGGAAAAGGATAACGAGCTTACATCGATAGGGAGTCGATGGAGGAAAAGAGGGGTAACGGTCAGGTAAATATGCTTAGAAAAATCTGCAGGCCTCTCAGGATTTAAATCAGCTTTCTTATAATTCAAATTATTTTAAGTCTCTTAGATTATTTTTGCATTTAAATAAAATTTTATATTTGATTTTAGTAAAAAAAAAATATATATATCACTGAATTATACAAAAAGAAGAAAGAAAGCTAACTAAGATTATATACCCTTGAAGATAAAAATAGAAATAAATGTAAGGGATCATTTGTATCGTTTTTAAGCGACATCTTTAAAAACAATGGAAATTGGTCAATTTGCCTGATCGTTCCTATGACAGCTACATATATGATATAGTGGTTCGATCTGGAGCTTTCCGACTTATATACTAATGGGAATACAAATACATTGATAGGAAAACTAGTTTTAATTTTATTGTTACCAGTTCTTCTAAAAGCTTATTATATAATTTGAATAAAGGATATTAAAATGACTGAAAATTGCAACTATAATCCAATTAATTTGTATCATCTTTACTTATTCAAGTATTGTTTAGAATTATATTATTATTATTACCATTTTGTAGATCCCATGCTATTTTTTATTACAATAAGGTCAATCCTTTAAGTTATAAAAGCGCCACACAATAGACTTTCAAAGCTTTTGATCTTCTTTCAACCATTTTCCAATCAGTTCGCCCTTCACCGATTCCCTTTCAAATCGAACTCTCCATTTTTCCAAGCCGCGGCTTAGATTTAGTGCGACTTTCTCAACTCCCCAGACCCCGAGAGTCTGAGCCATCTCATCACTTACTTCCTCCGATGCGGGGGTGTAACCTTCAGCACCTTTTAAGCCGCTTGGCGTGTCCTTCAATGCCTCAAAAATCCCATTCCCCATTCCCGCTCCCTCCCAGCGGAATCTGTTGCTTTGTTATCCTGCGGTCCTCTTCTATTGCATTTTATTCACTCGCCGGGGAGTCCCTCCTTTCGCTTGGCTGCATTTTCACTGGGGGCTGGCAGGGGGTTTGATTTCGGTTTGCTGCTCTTCGTGGATTATGCAAAAAGTTTTTCATTAATGTTGGATTTAGATATTTTTTCACGCTCTGTAGCTGTGTAACTTTCCCCCGTCCCCCGGTGAGCGTTTTTTCGAGTCGAGCTGCCTCGATTTGGTTCCCCCATTTCCTATGTTTTTTTTTCCTTTCCTGCGTTTTGGTTGTTGACAACGCAACTTTGGTCCCAGGATACGTTAACTTTTGTGCACCGCAGCGACAAGGAACGAGCGACGGGCTCAATGCAATGAAAGTTGGCACCACAAAACACAGATACGTTTGGATAGATAGATAGATAGATAGATGGCGAGATAGACAGCCAGACAAACACTTAACAACAGAACGCTGGAAGATGCCACACAGCAAATTTGCTTTTCAAACGAACTGGCAAATGAAGGATGAATTAAGAAGCTGCCTGTAGGAATTTTTAGTCTGGCCAAATTTAGATGGCTACAGAGGAATATTTTGTAAATTGAGTGTCCAGACATTTGCAAATTAAATTAACAAAGGAAGTTTTTATATTTTTCTGAAAGGGATCAAAATTGAGTTTATTTCTATTTTAAATTGTATAAAAATAGAAGCCACACTTTTTTATTTTAGAAATTATATTAAGTTTTTAGAGAAAATGTAAAGAAAATATTCTAGGGAAACACATAAAGTTTATAACATTTTAAGGAGAGTCAAAAATGTTTATAAGCCGACAATTCCTGATCTAATATCTAAGATATTTAAGTCATAGAATACATTTTTACTGGATTTATTTTTCACTTTTTAATATATTTTCCAACCAAAACGATTAATAAAATATTAATTAATAAATAAAAAAAAAATTCTCTGAGTGCTTTATCACATACAGTTTTTACAACAACATTTATTTTTTTCATTGCTACAAACCTTGGACTTTCTTCTTTTCCCTATATACATATATATATTTATTCTTTTTTCGTATCTGGTCGGGCTTTGGTGGTTGTTTCTTTGGAGACACTTTTGCCGCTTTGCAGTGCAAATTGTTGGGTTTGCCGTTGAATTCTCTTTTCTTTCAGTTTTTGCCGTTTTATTCTTATGGTATTTTTTGTGCGGTTTTTATTTTCTTTTGTGGTGTTTTTCGATTTGTCTGTCGGCAAGCATTGGGAGCAGGGGTGCCCACAAGAGCTCACACCGCTTCCGCGCCTCGGCATTTATTTGAGTGTGTAAACTTTTGCTACTTGAATTTTTTGGGGATTTTCCTGTGGCAATTTCACAGTTGGTTCTGCTGTATACCCCCCATGCCAACTTTGATAGTTTTGTCAAAAGTTTTTATTGCGATTTGTTGCAGCTGCAAGTCCAAGTCTTGTAAAAGTAATGCTCATCCAAGAAACGGCGAAAGAGGAAGCAAAAATGCGGGAATTCCCCAATTGATATTTTTGCGAGTAAGCGATGGGAATGAAGAAACGTTGAAGTTTTCAGGGGCTTGGGCTGAACACGATGTTGTGGGGATCTTCTGGGGCTTTAAGGGAAGTGAAATAGCTAAACGCAATATTTTTGCTGGATTTTTAAGAATATATAGGAAAAAAGAAAAATAAATCTGCTACTTTAAATTTAAATAAACAAATTAAGTCCTCTGCCTGAATATTTTTGGAAAACTTGCGCTTAAAGCCAAGAAATATGTTAGTAAATAATTACAAGCCTCATTTTTGTTTGAGTATATATTATATTATATATTAAATTGTATTCTCTTTAAAGGGATTAAAAATCTCTTAAAATAAAATAACTTTTTAAAGTGAAATCTGCGATTATGATATATGAATTTTATAATTATAAATGAGGTATCGAGGTGAGGCACGAGCTGAGCGATATCTTAAAATATTTTACAGCTAAAACGATGAAGGGGGACATCACTTGTTACTCGTATCACAATTCTCGATGACCACAACGTCGCCATAGTTCGGAGGCGGTGTCTCCGGCCTGGCCGCTCCCCGCTCCACCACATCCGTGTAGAACCGGGCCGTGGAAGTCGGTGGCGTCGTTGGCGTGACCGGCTCCCGATCGCGACTGCTGAAGAGGTTGCTGCGGCTCAGGCGCCGGATGAGCGTGGCCGTGTTCTGATTGATGGTCCGGTAGTACTGACTCCTGGCCGGTCGTCCGAACAGACGGTTCACGAAGTTGTCCTGCGGTCCGTAAGGCTGCCGGACAATGGCACGCGAGGCGCTCCGCTGAGGATTCGAGCGCCTTGGGTTCCTTGACCGCTGCGGCGTCCAGGTGTGGATGGTGGGCAGGCTCTCCTGCGAGGGGTCCAGAGGGGCTGGAATATATAGAATTCAAACTTTAATATATATTTTTAAGGTAAGAAAATATAGTCCCTTACCTGAATCCCCATCGGTCCCCTCATCGCTGTTCTTTTTCTTGCGCATCTCGCAGCAGCTCTTGAGGCAGAGGGCAAAGGTGATGATGAAGATGACCATGCAGACGCCGGTGGCTCCGCCCACAATGAAGGCCAGCTTGAGGTCGTCCTCGTCGTAGGAGTGCGTGCGTTCCATGCCATCGTCCAGCTGGGCATTCCCTCCCGCGAGGAGTTCGTGGCTCACGCGC
Organism: Drosophila asahinai; assembly: GCA_008042795.1. Classification (NCBI taxonomy): domain Eukaryota; kingdom Metazoa; phylum Arthropoda; class Insecta; order Diptera; family Drosophilidae; genus Drosophila; species Drosophila asahinai. The sequence continues at coordinate 77,850 of VNJZ01011539.1, forward strand.
TCCAGACAGGTGCGATAGCGCAGACAGAGCTTCTCACGGCTTCCCTCGCAAACGTCGCTGAGCGAGGACATCTGGCCATTGTCCGCCTCGCTGCTCTCCTCCTCACTGGAGTCCAGTTCCCGCCAGATTTCCAGCACGGACTGTGGTCCTTGGGTGCTGGGCTCCACATGCTCCATTCGCTGCGACTTCAGGGTGGCCGTCTCCTTGACTTCCACCACCTCCGATTGGTCGGACTCCACCTGCTCGTCCTCCACGCAATCGCTCATGAAGAGCGCCACTCCGCGCTGTCGTAATCCGGTGGCCACTTTGGCCAAAGCTCTATCGCAATTGAAGGGATTTTCCTCCACATTCAGCGAGGCCAGGTATCTCGGAGCATGGAAGTCCCCCGGACTTAGCGTCAACAGGAGGTTTTGGGCCAGGTCCAGCTGCCGCAATTGGGGCAGGGCACTCAGCAGCTCCAGGCCCAACTGATTCACCTGGGAGTTGCGCAGATTGAGCGAGCGGAGTGATGGACTCCTCAAAATGGGTCCACCGCCCAGGGTGGCCAGCTTATTACCCTCCAGATTGAGGTGGATCAGTTGGCCATTGGCCTCCAGGATGTGCTCTTCGATCTGTTCCAGGCGATTGTACGAAAGGTCCAGATACCGAAGTCGGTGCAGCTCCGCAAAGGCATCGCCATACAGGGTGTGAATGGCATTGTGGGCCAGGGTAAGGTTGAGCAGGTGAATTGTGGTCTATGGAAATTTAAATTTGTAAAAAATATTAATTATATACATTTATACCATTTAAAACAAACTAAGACTTTTCGTAAAAATATTTTAGAAAGTAAATTAATTATAATACAAAGTGATTGAATTCGTAAAGTTGTGTCTTTTAGCTAAAATAATTAAGGTTGTTCTTTTTGATTAATTATAAATGATTTTAAGAGTTAATATTACTTTAACATTATTTAATACTTGACAACCTTCTTTAGCTTGTAAATAAATATACTTTGTTATTGCGATAAGTTTCTTCGCTTCTCTACGAACAAAGGTTGTGAGTAATAATAAAAAAAAAGTTGCTACGATTTAAAAGGAATAACCTGGTATTATCTTTCTTAAATATGACTCGAACTTTTTTTATATAGTATTTCCCTAAACACATTATCAAATACTCATCGACTTACCTTGAAGGAGTCATCATCAATGCTGGTTATATCATTGTAGCTCAGGTCCAACAACTCGACAGTTTTTGGCATTTCTATATTGGCGCTTATCAAGCGCTTGGCACTTGAAAAAAATAATAAATACTAAATAGAGGCGCTCCTCTCACCTCTCTCATGCTGAAAACTCACCTGCATATTGCCCGATTGCGTTGGGCGTGGAGATCGCAGTGGCAGACGCTGGGACAAAACATCTGCAGCTGGGTCTTGCTCCGGCACACCTGGAGGAGGACACAGAGCAGGAGGCCCACGTAGAGCAGGATCTGCTTAAGGCCCAACCACATCTTGGGCTTTACAATGCATTGCAGAGCCATATGCTGGCCACGACCATAACTTTCTTTCGACTGGAACTAATGATTCGTCATTTTCGAGGCGCTTGCCTGGACAGCGCTCGGTAACTCTTGACTGACTAAACGTTGTCTCGGAGTTCAGGCCATGACTAACTGATGAGCTACCTTCCAGTGGTGGGTTATATTAGTTTATAGAGGGTTGTGACTAATTAATACATTTTTAAAGGCCATAATGGCTCATCTTATAATCACATTTTATTATTGTAAACTGAATGAACTAATTTAATTTATTAATTACTAACCTGTCAGATATTTAAAAAAAATAATATGCCCTGTTACGAGTGCCCTACACTTCCAGTTGTGATAAGATAAGCCTCCATGGCTTTTATCTAATCAGCTGATGCGGCTATATTCGTGCCCAGGTGAAAGAGCGCAAGTTTTTGGGTTTGGGGTTTCACTTGTTTGGAAAATGCAGACCCATAAAAACTCCAATAGCTCAGGTGAAATATAGGTAACTGATAAGGTAGTTCAATGTGTTGCTATCTTCAAGTATGTACATATGTATATAGCCACAGATATGTCCGATGCTTAACTTTCAAAAATCAACGAAATCTCAGGAGAAAGTATAGGAAATTTTACTTTAAAGAGCCAAGTTGTTGGGTGTGAACTTATCAATAATCACACTTTTTTTAAGTGCCTATAATTTGTATTGATAAGCGTATGGCTAACGATGATTAAGACATAAGTCATTGGCTAAGATTAAAGCTAAAAAACTTGCTCATTTACAAAATATTTTGTTTTTTATTCCTTACAAAATTTAAATTTAAATGAAACACCTAAGAACAAATAAATAAAAGTTGTTGGATATTTTATTGTAATACAGCAAATACTTTCTAAAAATCAACAAAGCCTTATTAAGACTTCCCTGATAATTGTTTACAACCCCCTATTACCATTTCAACAATCACTAACTTCCGATTGATTTCCGATAAGATTAAAAGAATTCAAGACTAAATCTAAGAAAAAGTAAATATTTATTGCATCATTTTACAGTGGCACGGGGCACTTGTACATGATATTGAGACGATTGATATCGGTGGGAGTCATAATCAGTCGCTGTCCCATTGCTTCTTGGCCCTCCGGCTTCAGGGCCACAATGGTGGCCTCGCCATTCACCGAAAAGGCCAGGGAACTATAGTGCAAAATGCTGCCGTAGTCGTAGGGCTGATCGAAGTCCCCCACATCCTCGGCCTCGTACTTGACAAAGTTCTTCTCGTGGCCCTCGGAGATGTTCTCCTCCACAATCTGGACGTACTCATCGCGATCCGGAGAGCACTGCTGGTGGTGGAAGCCCAGGGTATGGAGCAGCTCGTGCTGGATGGTTCCCAACTTGAAGCAACCCGCGTCCAGTTCTGTGGGTTTCAGTTTCACGGTTCTTAAACCTGGCTGATAGCCGACATTGGAGCTACATCCCGAGGTGGAGGGTATCACCGAAACGTAGTCCTCCGCATCCTCGGCAGCGGGCACGAAGCGAATGCAGGAGGATCGCTCGATGAATTTCATGCCAAGCTCAATGTAGGCCACATAGGGAGCCTCTGAGAGGGTTTAAAAATATAATAACTAAGTACTATTTCCACAGATGTATGCCGGTTGTCATACCAAATTCCTCGGAGATCCTGTAAGGAACGGTGGCATTTGGCCAGTGACGCGTCTCCGATAATTGTCCGTTCCGGCCGAAATCCACTTCCATGTCTCCTTGGAAGTAGCCAGCTGTCAGCTCGGGATCCGTTTCCTCGCGAGGAGTGTCATAGGGAGCTGTGAACACCCCGGAGCAGAGAATGCCCAGCAGGGACAAGTGGGTCCAAGCAGCAATCATTTTCGACTGACCTAAATGGCATTAACTGCTAATAATTCGCTAATTATCGCAAAGCTTGAGGCTATAAAATCCCCTACTTGTGATTGATAGTGATAAGCGGACTATAAAAACTTCAAGAGAATTCAGTATGCATTTAAGAGCTTAGTTTCAGTTCGGCCAGCTAAAATGTATTTAGTTATAAGAGGTCATGAGAATTGCAATATCTGAAATATTTTATTGATATAAAGCCAGTATATATTGTATCAGTTTACAAGTTAATTTAAATAGTATTAAATTTAAGCTTGAATAGGGCACTGATACATAGTATTAAGTCTCTTGATATCGATATCAGACATCTTAACACGTTGACCCATTAGGGCCGTACCCTCTGGGTCTAGAGCCACAATAGTGGGCTGACCATTAATCGAAAAGGCGGTGGCGGCATAGTGCAGAACGCTGCCATAATCATAGGGCTGGCCATAGTTTCCATAATTGGCAGCCGATTTTTTTTCAAAGTTAGATTCCTTACCCACGATGATGTTTTCCGGCATAATTGTCACGTACTCATCACGATCCGGAGAGTTTTGCTGATGAGTGAATCCCAACGCATGGAGCAGCTCGTGTTGGATGACTGGTATTCTAAAGCAGCCTTTGTCCAGCACGCCGGGTGCTAATTGCATACTCCTAACAGAGGTCCCATAACCCAGCTGCGTGTTGCATCCCTCGGAGGACACGATCACTGAGAGATAGACTGTCTCATTAACAGCGGGCACAAAGCGAACACAAGAGCTCTGTTCCATTTCCCGCATGGCCTGCTCTATGTAGGCCGCGAAAGGTGCCTCTGCAAGGGGAAAAGATAAAAGAAAATTATTCTAATTATTATATTTCGATTTTAAAGTTTACTCTTTTAGAGTATACCAAACTCCTCGGAGATCTTGTAGGGAACGGTTGCATTTGGCCACTGACGTGA
>VNJZ01011540.1:0-31831 GCA_008042795.1 Drosophila asahinai
CAATATAGCTAGGTGTGCATCACTGATGCAATTATGCATCAAGTGTGCATCTTTGACTCAAGTGCGATGCATTTTTGTCCCAATATTGCAATATAGCTAGGTGAGCATCACTGATGTAAGTAAGATGCCTTTTTGTCCCAATGTTGCAATATAGCTAGGTGTGCATCACTGATGCAAGTGAGGTGCCTTTTTGTCCCAACATTGCAATATAGCTAGGTGTGCATCACTGATGCAATTATGCATCAAGTGTGCATCTTTGACTCAAGTGCGATGCATTTTTGTCCCAATATTGCAATATAGCTAGGTGTGCATCTCTGACTCAAGTGAGATGCCTTTTTGTCCCAATATTGCAATATAGCTAGGTGTGCATCACTGATTCAAGTGAGATGCCTTTTTGTCCCAATGTTGCAATATAGCTAGGTGTGCATCACTGATGCAAGTGAGATGCCATTTTGTCCCAACATTGCAATATAGCTAGGAGTGCATCACTGATGCAAGTGAGATTCTTTTTTGTCCCAATATTGCAATATAGCTAGGTGTGCACCACTGATGCAAGGGAGATGCAATTTTGTCCCAATATTGCTATATAGCTAGGTGTGCATCACTGATGCAATTAAGCATCAAGTGAGATGCATTTTTGTCCCAATATTGCAATATAGCTAGGTGTGCATCACTGATGCAAGTAAGATGCCTTTTTGTCCCAATATTGCAATATAGCTAGGTGAGCATCACTGATGCAAGTAAGATGCCTTTTTGTCCCAATATTGCAATATAGCTAGGTGTGCATCACTGATGCAAGTGAGATTCCATTTTGTCCCAATATTGCAAAATACCTAGGAGTGCATCACTGATCCAAGTGAGATGCCATTTTGTCCCAATTTTACAATATAGCTAAGTAAGCATCACTGATGGAAGAGAATCGTTGTATTAATATAATATATTCTTAGATTAACTGTTATATTTTAGTTGGGGGAAGAGTAGTAGTAGAGTAGTCAAGAGAGATCCCAGCATCTGTTATAATTAAGTTAGGAGAAGAGTTCACCGTCTACCTGCCATTTCTGTTCGCCTGGTACATGAAATCCCTGACAGTGGGTTTTTCTATCCAATTTCCATAAAATTTCAATCCAATTTATACCTAATTTGCCTATCGATGAGAATGAAATACCAGGCCAGCAGAAATGGGAGCTAGTTTCTCTTCGTTTAACTAAAATATAACAGTTATAGGATCTCTCCGGCTCTCTCTCTCTCTCTCTCTTTGGTATCTCTGTGGCCTAAAACTGTTATATTAACTTTAACTAACTTAACTTTATTAACTTTATCCTCTATCTAGTATTTCTGTTCGCCTGGTATTTGAAATTCCTGTAGAGAGGGTTTTTGGCCTGATCTTCTCCAGAATTAAGCCATTTACAGCTGGCAGTGCCTGATGCTCTCCAGAATCTGGTTATTTACAGCCGGCAGGGCCTAATCCTCTCCAGAATCTGCCCATTTACAGCCGACAGTGCCTAATCCTCTCCAGAATCTGCCCATTTACAGTCGGCAGGGCCTGATCCTCTCCAGAAACTGGCTATTAACATCCGGCAGGGACCGATCCTCTCCAGAATCTGGCCATTTACAGCCGGCAGGTCCTGATCCTCTCCAGAATCTGGCTATTTACAGCCGGCAGGGCCTGATCTTCCCCAGAATCTGGCCATTTACAGCCGGTAGGGCCTGATCCTCTCCAGAAACTTGCTATTTATATATAGATAAGCCAAAAAGTATGCAATATTTTACTACCGCCTTTTACTCCTTAGTTCAGCCTGAAAGACCAGATTAATTAAAAGCCTGAAAGTATGCAATATTTGAGGTCTTTCTGAGAGCATTTCATTCTTTAAATATTGTTTATATAGTTAGTATTAAATAGTGAAAGCCTTCACTGACGTTCTTTGAAATCCAGCCAAATGCCACCCTTCAGGGTGGCCATAAAAAAGGTATCATCCAGTTGATCATCCGAGCGCGTCTTGGGATTCACCTTGATCTCAAAGTTACGGACAATCTCCACGAGAGCTGCCTTGAGCTGAGTGAGTGCAAACCGCATGCCTGCAAGGAGCGATAGTTTTATTAATCTGTTAGTTTTTAATTTAAAGGCCACCAACCTGGACAGATGCGCGGTCCATCGCCAAAGGGCAGGTAGACGCCCATGTCGCGGTACATCTTCACCCCACCATTTGCCTCCAGGAAGCGCTCCGGCTTGAAGCAATCCGGATCCTCATAATACTGCGGGTCGTGGTGCAGAGCTTTCACGGGTATGGTGACCACATCGCCAGGATTCACCCGCAAGGTGACACCGTCCTTGTTAACAAAGTCGTAGGGTTCTGTTACCAGTTTGCGTGATGCAACTTGCGGGGAAAACAAACGCAATGTTTCTGGGAAATATAGACGTCAGTACTTATTTCAGTAACTATTCTTACAGCAGGATTCTCCTACCATGAATGCAGGCCTCGAGGTAGGGCAGCTCGGTCAGCTGCTCGAAGGTCAGATCCGCCTTCCCAATCTCCTTCAGCACCTTTTGCTGCTCCTCTGGATGGCGTCCCAGCATCAGCAAGGTGTGGGACAGCACAAGAGCCGTCGTCTCAAAGCCGTCTGTGAGGAATGTCATCGTGTGCGCGGTCAACTCCGCGGTGTCCAGGCCCTTCTTCTCCTGCAACTGCAGCATGTAGTTGAGGAAGTCGTCACGCTGCGTTGTGGGTTTCTCCTGCCTCAAGGCGATGCAGCGCCTCATGATATTGAAGAAGAACTCCTCCGCCTCCTTGGTGAACAGACGCACGCTGTAGAACTTGCGTATTGGTGGCCAAAGGTTGGCTACCATGCTGTAGAAGATGAATCCGAAGGAGGAGTTGAACACCCGCTGGATCATTCCCACCAGGGGGGTTGGAGTGTCCGTAAAACTCTGAGCGGAGATGCCCAGGACGCAGTCGGACACCACTTCGGTGGTGTAGCAAAGGGAGAGTTCCATCGCATTCAATCCCTGGGAGGTGGCCATCCTTTGCTGTTGCCTAATGTAATCCACAAACTTTTTGCATACACTTTGGGACACTGGATACACGGCCTTGACCTAGGGGAGGGAGTTAATTTAATAAAAAATTATTTAAGATTTTTCTGAATATAAAAACACTCCATGAGATATCTTTAACTTACTCTATTCGGCGCCAATCCGGGTGTGATCTCAGCTCTTCTCTCCTTCCATTCCTCCCCCACCAGGTGAAATGGATTGTTGCCCAGGATCCTATCCACCTTTTTGTCCACCTATTTGGGAAAATCACGGGTTACAGAGGTGTGTATATATCCCACCTATTTCTACTCACGAATTTCCCCCGTTCATTATCGTGAAAGCTGCGGAAGTCAGTGGCATAAATCTTGTGAATATATTCCGGACACGTAACCAGCAGCTGGGGCAGGCGGGTGGTGAACACACCGACTATTCTGTCCGTGTCTTTGTATAGCCTGCACATGGAACGCAATAAGCGAGCGAATGTATCTATTAATCGCATTGCACTCACTGATAGATATCGTCGATGTCGTAGGCGATGTTCCGCTTGCGGGTGAAAATGCTGGGAAAACTGCCCACAAAAGGCCATGAAGGGGCTGTCTTAATGCCTCGCTTCTTCCAGTGGTCAAAGTTCCAGGTGAGGAACACATAGATCAGTGCCAAAAGCACGGCGATCGAGAGCAGGGCACAGCAGATGAGACTCATCGCACAACCGATTACAAGCCAGACGGAACCCAACTGAACCGGTGGCGCTCAATTGAGCTTCATTAATTGAGCCCACGTTAGCTCACAACAAAACTAAGTTGATAAAATTCACTCTCTCTCTCTGTACTCTCTCTCAATACTTGGCAAACATAAACAACACTTGTAATTAAGAACTCTCTCTTGGTTCAAGAGTGTGATAAGAAGCTCTTTATACATTTCTAAATTTATATAGAATTGTCTGAAGGGTGCTTTAGAAACTTAAGGAAACAGTCTTGTGTGTCCCAGTATCAATTATTACATATTAAATATTTGTAAAAAGGAAACTAGAAAAGATGTCTTAATTTTCTATATCTCTCTTAATGAAACTAACATATTTTATAATTACATTTCCATCAAAAATTAACTATTTATTGTAACTCAACGTTGAATCTCTGTCTAGGATAAGCCACAGCCATTTTTTAATACGGATAATATTTATTTATTAATTCCATATGAATCCTAAAACGATCGACTCTATTTCCAGATCCATATCGGATTTATGTACCCCGGATATAAATACTCTACATGGTTTCTATGGGTAAAATCAGTTTCTACATTATATTTTATCCGAGACACGACCCTTTTACACATATGTATAAAATGCAAGCAATGAGACTTGACATGAGCCATCAAACATGTTCGAACTTCGAAGTCCAATCCAATCAAGATGGCGAGATGGCCAGTTCGACGTGCGATTCGGTGCTAGCAGATAATCCGGACGAATCCGGAATCCATCGCCTTTAAATTATGTTTACAACTTTTCTTTACAGTGTACTTGAAATATACTATAATATTCAGATACGCTTTTTATTATATTAATTTATTTAGTCGCTTTAACATCCTCCATCATTTCTTTAGTTACTGAACTTGGACAGGCAGGAGATCCTGTCACTCTTCCGAAAGAAAGAGCTTTAACAGGAAACTTCGCTGGCAGAATTGGCGTCTTTCTTCTTTCATAACAGATCATGCGACCTATTTTTTGGAACTAACCTTGGCCTGCACGAGTGCTCAGAGTCCAAGAGATAATTTCACCAGTAAATATATTTTAATTTATAGTTTTTTATGAGCGAAAAGTCCTGCCTCCATGGTGAGATTTAAATTGGTTTAAATATTATTTTAACTTGGTTCTAGTTCCACTATTTTGTAGAGACTTTGCGTTTGTTTTCGCCGCAAGTTGCTGCTCGCAAGCTGGTCACCGAATCCTACGACTTTGTAAACAAGGACGGTCTTACCTTGCGGGCGAATCCTGGCGATGTGGTCACTATTCCCGTAAAAGCTCTGCACCATGACCCTCAGTACTACGAGGTTCCGGATAGCTTTAAGCCGGAGCGCTTCCTGGAGGAAAACGGTGGAGTGAAGCATTACCGGGAGAAGGGTGTCTACCTGGCCTTTGGCAATGGACCGCGCATCTGTCCAGGTTAGCCTTTGAAGATTAAATTAAATTAAGTTGTAAATAATACAATCTCTCCTTCCAAGCATGCGCTTTGCTCTTACTCAAATCAAGACTGCTGTCGTGGAGATTGTCCGTAACTTTGAGATCAAGGTTAATCCCAAGACCCGCTCGGATGATCAGATAGATAATACCTTCTTTATGGCCACATTAAAGGGAGGCATTTGGCTGGATTTTAAGGAGCGCCAGTGATTTAACTCGAATTTCTTATAATAAAACTCAGATAAGAATAAACTTTGTTTTTTTCTATTCCCCTTTTCCATATATAACAACACTCATTAGCCACAATTATTTTTAAATTTTTCTTTAATAATCATAATATAAAGGTACAGTTGTTCACAAGAAAGGAAATCTTAAGATGCTACATAAATTATATTAACTGGATAACGGCGCTCAATGCTTGATAATAACCAGATAGAAGCAGCAAATTACACAAATTTAACATTTAAATCAAACTTAATTAAATACATAATAAATTGCGTACTCTAATAAATAAATGTATGTATTTTCTCAATAATTGCTCAGGCGTTAAATAATAAAAAATAGTAATAAACAAGTTGGATAAGTATAAGGCAAAGATATAATTAGGTTTATCAAAAAATATTAACAACAAAATAGGTTACTTTTTACTGGATGGACTAAAGCCACTTGTCTATATTTTTTACCATTTTTTTAAAGGATTTTTCTTTTTCATTTTTCATTTCATATTCTTGTATACGCATTTTACATTTATTCTCTTTATATAGAAAATTTGTTGGTTGGTTTAGCACCGGCATAGGACACTTGCTTCGTTTTGTTCAATGCTCGCGGCACGCACTTTAACCATTTCTAGAGAGGATCGGGGCTAGCAGTGATCAATGTCTATGGTAATTTTGAAATGAGTATCAGGAATGCTTGAAATGTCTATCCACCGCTTGCCGGGTTGGAGTTTAAGGATCAGAAGTGATGTCAGTGACCTGTGGCGGGTCTACTGAGAGTAAGTTCTTTTCTAACCCCTGGCCGTGGGAGAGAGCTTGGCCAAGGGCAGAAATATCCTTGGGCAAGGTGGCTTAAAGGGCCGAAGGAGTCTAAACGGAAACCAATGAAGCTCATCAGCTGCCAAGCCTTGAATTTGGGAGAAAGGCGAAGCAGCAAACAAGGTTCATCAAGATCCGCTTAGTTCCCCGGACATTTGGTCTATGTGGGTCATGATTTGTCTTGGGTTTATTTTCTTTATTTTTCAACAACTCTAGCCAATTGAGGGAAACAAGGATATTAAGTCCAGGGTCCTGCAAAAATGTTCCACGAAATTTGCAAGGCTCTAAGCTGAATTCCCCGCTGCCCTCAAAAGATCTTTCTCAGAAATGGTTAACCTGCGTCGATGAGTAAAATTTTCGTGTGCGTATTTTGATTTCGTTTTAGCTTAACTTTTATATACAAAATGTTGGGGCTTTTATCTATATAGTTTCTTGGGATCATATACGTGGGTATAGATTTATATGAATATATAAATTGTTTGCTGTGCAAATATATATGTATAATGTATATATCGTTTTACAAAAGGGGTTCGTTAGTTGTCGTTTAGTATCTTGAATATAGGTTCTCTTCACAGAGTGTTTCATATAGTGTTTCTTTTTCTTCGGCTCGTCGAGTCTGTCTTGTTTGGGTTATTTACAAATTAATTTTGCTTTATTAATGCCTCTAGCTATGAAATCATTATAAAATTACATACAATTACAAAATGTGCTTAACTACACACAAATGTACAACGCTTATGATTCATTTCATTTTCAAAATTTTTTCCACGCACTCAACGTGCGATTGTTTTTTACAGGAATTTAGCTTACAAAAAGGCATCTCTTATACTGGTCAGTTAGTTCTTGATTTTTGGGGTTAAAGTCAGGGGGGTTTTGATCTTTCATTGCACTAATCCAATGGCCGCTCGACAGGCGGAGCCTAGGTTGGCGGCGGCCCGTGGGGATACGACAACATGGGCTCCAGGCTGCGGGCAAAGGTGTTGGAGAACATACAGGTGTAGTCCTCACCTTGGGGCACCAGAGTGGCCACACCTAAAAGCAGCAGCATGAGCGCCTGAATGGGCAGGGAGGCACGGGCAACGCGGCCTAGGAACCGGGCACTGCGCGCCAGCACCGTGGTATTGATGACATCGCCATCGGCAGCATCGGCGCCATCGGTGTTGCTATTATGGGAAAATTAAAGATTAATTTTATAAACAAAATAAAATAAGCAAAGAAAACATGCAACTACAGAGGGCTAACTAAGTGCTTAAGTTTTTATAAACTATAAAGTGCACAAGTTGCTCAAACAAAAAGGAAGTAATTAAATCTACGATGCATGTGGAAACTTAAATCAATTTCTATTTCGATATTTACTTTGCATTTTCTGTGTTGGGTGCGGCGGCCTGCATGGAAGAGGTTGATAATGTAGTATTATCCAAAAGCTAGATTTGCCACAAAGAAAGTAGGAAAAGAAAAACGAAAATAAATTATAAATAATACAAAATCATAAGGGTTTTTCTTCTGTTTAATAATTTCGTCTCTCGTTCGTTGGTTCAACTGCCAATTGGTTTCACTTACTTCGGGTGCGCTCACAAATCAACAAATCAAATCATATATTTCAGAGGACAAGTCTAGGTTATAGTTACAAGGACTAGGGACACTTACCTCGCTCGACAACATGTGAAGCGGCACACCCAGGTTATCGCCCTCGTAGCCAAGGACGGCGCCCAGCTTGACAATGTAGATGCCCGAGAGGCGGCGCAGGGACTGCAGGCGCAGGCGGAGATCGGTCAATCTGGAAAGGGTTCTGGAGCATTTAAAACATTTGCAAGGGCTCTTGGGGAGGTCAGTTTGGATGAGGGGTTAGAATGGGCGGACGAAAGAATTTTGAGTACCAAAAAATACAACACAAAATAATATGTAAAATATACGCAACAGAAAACGGCAACACAAAAATGTGTGTAGAGGCAAAAACAAATATTCGAAATCGGTACGATTGATTTTTTTGTATAACTGAGAAGGTAAAGCTAAGTAAATACGTTCTACTGAATAAGTATAAAGGGTTTAGAGGTACCATTAAGGGAATTTTAGAGAGGAAGTATGTAACTACATAGGAGGAAGTTCCAAAAAGTAGCTGTTCTTACAAACAGATTTAGTATAATTTTGTGGCTAAGGAAAGAAACTTTTTTGATAGTTTTCCGAAAGTTTTTGGGGAATATGAAGGATATTTTTTAATTAATTTGTAAGGCAAGCAATAAAGGCCGAAAAATTTGATAATTTGATAATGGAGAAAGCATATAGGTCAAGGGAAATGACTAGAATTTATACTAAAGAATAAAATAAAATCCAAATACTACAAAAACTAATTTAAAAATAAATACAAAATATAAATACTTTCAATACTAATTTCCGCCCTACTAACTACGCTCTACTTCTCCCCTTTTTTCTTCAGAGAACCCACTAATTCCCACTACAAGCTCAAGCTCGGCACCTACGATTCCGTTTCGTTCCGCCCTCGGAACTGGCCCACTGGACACCTTACCTCTCGTACGTGTGCTGCGACTGCTCCTGGGAGCCTTCCACTTCACGCAGCAGCTGATCGGCCGCATCCTGCAGGCTCACCACTCGCGGCTCGCATCTTTCCAGCTCGGCACGCAGATCCTTGAACTTCTTGAATTTGGCCTCGAGGACAGAACGCTCCTCGGTGAGATCGACGGGCTCGGAGGCCTTGATGTTCTGCTCGGTGCGCTGCAGCCAGTCCACCAGCTCGTCGATGGTCTGATGGAACTCGCTGTTGCCCATGAGGGCGGTCTGCAGCAGACCCTGCCATTTGGTGGCATTGATGCAGACATTGTTCCAGCGTTCGTTGTCCGCTTCCAGGCGGGAACGGAGCTGCCGCGCCTTCTCGTGGTCCAAGGTGTGAGTGGCCAGGTGATCGCCGACCACATTGAGGGAGGAGATAATGGACTTGTGACTCTCTAGGTCCAAGAGGAACTCGCGATGATCCTGGGTGACATCCTCGAGGAGCTCAATGTTCGAGGGCGGAGCGGTTTGGGCCTTTTGGGTGCTCTCGGCGAACTGCAGCCACTGCTCCAGGCGCCACAGATCGTTGTCGATCTGCTGCCAGTTGCGCTGTGTGCAGAGCGGACACGTTAGGCGGCCGACCTCGCTATAGGATTGAAGGAGAATTAAGGATAAATAATTAGTAATTATTAAATATTAATCTAGGTTTAAGGATCTCTGAGATGGAATATGATATATGTTAGCTCAAGCTAGCCTGGTCAAAGTCTAAGGAGTTTAAGGCTTTGAAAAGCAGCTTGGAGAGCAGGGCGTAGGTAGTTCGATCCACACCTTTTGCTGTGCTCCACCCTGGAGACTGGCAGTCATCAGTGATCCTTGCCAGCTTTTGTCTAGTGGAAAGCCACACAGAACAAAGGACACACAGCGGAAGGTGGGAGGATACTACTTACACCCCACTCGGAGGCAGGTAGAAACACTTACTGTATGCAGTTGTACTTGTAGGATGCAGGTAGGTGGCACCTGGCGAGTGTCATCGTGAATGCGCAGGTTCGAGTTAAGCGTAGGTAAGTTTTGTGGGTTGTGTGTGAGGCGAGTGTGTGTGTGTTTAACAGAGAGCGAGACAGAGAGAGAGGGAGGAGTGTGTGTAGGCAACAGCGAGAGATGGAAGGCAATAAAACATATTTTTGTTAGTCAAAAAACCAAGCCAAACACCAAAGGAAACCTAACCAGAGCTTGCTAAGACAAATTTGGGTTGAATTGTAAATTAAATTTTAAATTTATATAGTTTTTAAGTTAACTTTAAATGACCACAAACACAAGTCATCTGTTTTAATATAATAAACTAAACAGGATGCCGTCCGTGTCTTAAAAAGTTGATATAGGAGCATTTGAGACACAGAATAAATATGATACTTAAGGTATGCCACTCCTCATAAAAAATGCAATACAAATTAATTTAAATATTTAAAAAGCCCTCAGGGCTAAGCAAGACCTTACTCATTATATATCCCATTAAATATTTAATAAAACCCCCGTTCGCGTCTTAAAAAGTTGAAATAGGAGCATTTGAGACACAGATTAAGTAAGGAAAGTTAAGTTATGCCACTTTGACTCCTCATAAAATAAATAAATAAATATTAATTGAAACTTCTAATTTATTTAAATATGTAAAAAATATCTAAGGCTAAGCAAGACCTTTCTATTTAATTAATAATTTCTAAAAGCGACGTTCGATTGAGTAAGGAAAGGATTAAGTAAGGAAAGTTAAGGTATGCCACATTGACTCCTCATAAAAAATGCAATACCAATTATTTTAAACATACAAAAAATACCCAAGGCTTAGCAAGACTTTACACTAAATAAATACCATGAAATTTTTTAATATTAATTAATCCTACCTTGCATTTTGATCGTGCTGCTGTCGCGCCTTCCACTGCGACTGCAGTGTGTCAAAGCGCAACGTGAGCTCTGCCACGGTGTCCACCTGGGCCGACTGGTTGTCCGCCTGGCACTCGGTGATTAGCAGGTGGCTGAGATGCTTGACCAGCTCCGTGGATGACTGGGCATTGCCCAGGAGTTTGGCTATCTTCTGGGGTCCCGGCTTGCGGGTCTTGTCCGCCACCGTGCGCTGCAGCTCATCTAAGTTGTTCTGGCACTCCGTGATGGCCGTCTGCAGTTCCATGATGTAGGCATCCTTGGCAGTGATGGAGGTCTCCCGCTGCATCTGCTGGGCCTGGCGTAGCTTCCTCTGGGAGAGGGTGTTGACCTGGACGGCGGCGTTGGCTGCCTCAGTCACAGGGATACGAGCTGCAGCCTGAGCTGCCCTGGCCAGCCAGGTGGTCTTGAGGGTAACGATGCGGGTTTGGACCGTCTGCCAGAGGGTGGTGTAGGCCGTAATCAGTTCCAGGAGCTGCTTGTGCTGCGGCTGCTGCTTGGTCCGGGTCTTGGCCTCATGGGCCAGGCTGTCCGCCTGCTGGACCTGCTGCTGGGCATCCTGCAGCTTCTTCTCCAGGCTCTCCAGTCGCTGCAGCACCGCCTTGGGCTCCGCCTTGGAGCTCTGCTGATCCTCTGCACTCGGGAGCTGCTCCAGGGCCTTCTGAATGGCCGTCAGGGAGTTGGTGGCCTCCAGCTGGGCATTGGTGAATTCCCGGATGAGCTTGGCATCCTTGTCGATGGCATCGAGGAGGGCGTGGCAGCGGGGCACCAGCTGGCGCCACATGCTCACCATCACCTTGGTGGGGAGGGTGAGCTTCTGGATGTTCTCCGGCTCCACGCCGGCGCTCGAGGTGAGCTTGGCATAGATCTGCTCCAGCTGCCGCAGGCTCACCGACTGGCTCTCGAGCTCCTCCAGCTTGGCTCGGAGTTCCTTCTGGCGCTCCTCCAGCTTCTGCTTGCTGTGGGACTTCTGGTCCCGCTCGTAGCCCGCCAGCTGGCTCTCCTGCTTGCCCAGCCAGTTCTTGTGCTCGGCCGTGAGCTTGATGAGCTGCTGCAGCAGGTTCCAGGTGGTCAGGATGCGGGCTTTCCTCTCCGCCGACTGGCTGCACACGTTCTTCCAGCGCTGCTCTAGGTTCTGGGCGGAGGAAGCCAGTCCCGAGGTGTTGACCTGGGTGCGCCAGCTGTCGGCGTCGTTGAGCAGCATCTCGACGAGATTGAGGACCTCGCCCACGTTGCTGCTGTGGTGCTCAATGGAGCGCTGGATCTGCTCGTGCTCCTTCAGCTTGGCCTCTATGACATTCGGGGTGTAGCTCTCGAAGTTCAGGGGCTTGTCCAGCTGGGACTCCACCTCAAAGAGCCAGGCGCGGATCAGGGCAATGCGCTCCTCCAGCCGGAGGAGGGTCATCTTGAGCTCCCCGATCTTGGTGGCCTTCTGCTTGCACAAATACTTGAGGCGCTGCCAGCGATCGATGAGGGAGTCGCTCTGCTGCTGCACCTGGGACCGCACCTCGGGCTCAGAGTAGAGGGTGAGCAGCTCCCGGCTGGTGGACAGCAGCCACTCGCGCTCCTTATCCCGCAGCTGTAGCTCGGCATTGATTTGCTGCTCCAGCTGCTTGGCTGCCTGCTCCGGATTGGACATGGCCGTGACATCAGCATCCCTCTCCACCCGGTGTTCCAGACGCTGCAGCCACTGGGAGATGCGTTCGTAGCGGATCTGGTAGTTGGACAGCAGGGACAGGCGCTCCTCGATGGAGTTTATTAAGTTGGCCAGTTGGTAATCCAGGTCGGCGTGCTGCTGCCAGAGCAGCCAGTTCCTCTGGCGAATGGCCTTCATGTCGTGCGGGCTGATGCACTCCTTGAGCTCCTCCTGGGTTACTGTTAGACCCTCCAGAGCGGGCACCTGGGCGCCCAGCTGTACTCTCTGAGCACGCAGAGCTCCCAGCAGCTGCTCAATGGCCGCCGGCTGGGTGGGCAGAGCCTCGTCGCTATTCGAGTCCAGGAGCCTTTGTGCTGCTCCAAACTCCTTCTGCAACTGCTGCACCCGCTGCTCGTACGTCTCCGAGAGTTGGGTCACTCGGAGCAGGAAGCCCTGCCAGGTCTTGAGCGCCGCCCGGAGATTGCTGATGCGCTGGCCTATGCTGGCCTGCTCCATGCGCATGGCCGTGGCCAGGGCGTCGTCGCAGTGCTTGGCCAGCTCCTGCTGCTGCTCCTGCAGGGCCCTGCTCTGCTGCTCTCCCTGGTCCAGCTGCTGGATCATTCCGTCCAGGCGGTGCTTCAGGTGCGGCACTCGCTTCAGGTGTATATAACGGAGTTGGAGCGCATTGCGCTCCGCCTCTCGCTGCCGCAGCCAGTCCAGAAGGGCGTCCAGCTGCTGGCGATAGGCATTCCAGCCGCTCACCCGCCGCTCCAGCTCCCCGTTGCGCTGCATGATCCTCGAGAGGGTCTCGTTGTGCAGGTTGGTCAGAGCCTTGTACTGCTCCGAGAGCTCCGATTCGAGGGGCGTCTCGGCCAGCACACTCTGCTGGGAGATGAGCAGGTTCTGGTGGATGGCGCACAGCTGCTGCTGCTCCCGCAGGCTGCTGTAGTCCTCGGGTATGGCACAGGAGAGGAAGGACTGCACATGCTGGAGGTACTGCCGCCACAGGCGCAGGGCCTCCGAGCTGTTCTGGCTGCGAGCGAGTCGCGTGGACAGGCGGTGATACTCCTGGAAGGTGTCCTGGAATATCTTCTGCCACAGGGCCAGAACCTCCAGAATGCCATCGTCATCGGCTACGGAGGGCGTCACTTCATTGCTCTGATGGCGCTCCTTGAGCTGTCTGAGTTGCTCCTCCGTTCGGGCCAGGGTTTGCAGATGGGCTCGCAGGGCGGCCAGCTGCTCCTCGCTTTCTTTGGGATTTTGAGGGGCCTCGCGGGAGATGTCCTATGGAGGGAAATATCGGATTAATATATATCTTTAGCCCTGGTCAGTTATATATTAATATTCTTTGTGCATCGCTAATTGGCCTGACCCTAATACGGCTGCTCGATTGTCTCCAGTTACCGCTCTTTCCGTCTGTCCACTGCATGGCTTCGACAATAATAAACACTGGCCTGCCTCGGCCACATTGCAACTCTTTCCGCCAACTGGCAATGACCTCATGCCTCGACGGCTCTGGCCAACTTCAAATGTCTGAAGCGTGGAGGAGGGAGTACCTCCAGTGGGTGAAAGAGTGCCGGGTGGGCGTGGGGAGGGAGTGGAACCAAACTGGTTGGCATGTGCCATGCAAATGAGTCTACACTGAAGCAAGGTTGAAGGGAATTCAAAGCAATGAATGCCTTAGAAAAGCTACAGAAATCTCTAGGGATTTGCAATCGATTGAAAAAGTGTCTAAAAGTAGGTAACAAAATATATTATGGAACCAATTTCTATAGGTGGAACCTCGAACTATGTAATTTCTTATAGAATTTAAGTAAAATATTCATTAAAAATTATTTGTTCCCTCTTCTTTCCTTTAAAAATGTTCATTCCACTTGTTTATGACTTAGAAAAGCTACAGAAATCTCTAGGGATTTAAAATCAATTGAAAAAATGTCTAGAAGTAGGCAACATAATTTTTTAAGGAACAAATATACAAAGCTGAAACCTCTAACTATGTATTTTCTTATGGAATTTAAGTAAAATATTCATTATAATTTTGTATTCCCTCTTTTTTCCCTTAAAAGGTATTTTACTTTAACTACAACACCGTAAGCAATAGGCGTTAGAAATTAGACCATCTCATTATATATCCTTAGAAAAGCTAAAGAAATTTTTAGGGATTTTAAATCAATGGAAATTGTATCTAAAAGTAGGCAAAGAATTATTCTAGCGATTCAATTTCCATAGCTTGAACCCCTCACTATGTTTCTACTAATATAATTTACCTAAAAAATTCATTATAATATTGTTTTTCCCTTTTCTTGCCTTTACTTCACTCAACTGTCCTTTTAAAATATTCATTTAACTTGTTTACGAACTCAAAACCCTTAAGACCATCTCATTATATATCCATATGCTCGTAAAATATTCAATTTGCCCTCGCAAGGCTAGTGACAATTACGATTTTATGTCAACCAGCCACCCCTTGTGGCCCGGACAACATATATTGACGCCTCTTATCAATCAATAATGACGAGGAGCGAGGAGACCTGGGACCACTGTGAGTGGCAGGTAGTGGGTATGGATACTACTATCCAGTACACGAAAACTTTTTCAACTTTTAACCCACTTAAAATAGCATGTCCTTCGTATTGGATTAACAACAGCAACAATGCGAGCAACAATACAAATTGCCGGCAAGTCGCGATTCGTTTGTGTGGGAATTTCCACACGCCAAAGGCGGAAAGGCGGAAAAGCGGAACTAACATATGCAAATATCCATCTATTCCGTCGCTTTAATCGATAGATAGGTAGTTCCCTTCCATCTAACCCACTTGGCCTGGTGCATCCATAATTGTTATTAATTTCTCCGGCTTTCTTCCGGCTTCACACTCACCTGCTGCACATTGTTGAAGTAGGACTTGGCCAGCGCCACCTCCTTGTCGAGCTCCTTGCGCTCCTTGTCCTGCGTTTCGGCCACATTGGCCAGCGTGGTGATGGCATCCTTGCACTCGGCCAATCGCTGGCCCAGAGCATCTAATTCGCCCTGCATGAGGGCCGAGGCATCCAGGCCCACATCGGCGGCTATCTTGGCCACAATGTCGCGCAGCTCCAAGATTCTGTCATTCTGAGTGCTCAGGCTATCTTGGCATACCTGTGTGAATATAGATGGGAGATGGAGAGCGAGAGTTAGCTAATGAGGCTCAGGGTTGAGGCATTTGTAGCTGCTTAATTAGCAGAGACTTGAATTTTCCTTAAGTAGATGTTGAGACCCAAAAGCGGTTTTTTTTTTCTAACCAAAAAGATACTTCTGCCAAAGAATTATTAAGTTTCTTTCGTAAAACATTTTAATGAAACCCATTAAGCTTAACTTTGGGCTTGACAATAATTCTCTTCGTAAAGCAGGTTTTTCTCTGAGCTAAATACATACTTCTGCCAAAGAATAAATCAGTTTTGTTTGTGGAACATTTTATATAATCCAACTAAGCTATTTTTTTGGGCCTTAAAGTAAAACTACTATTTTTAATATATTTATTGACTGCTGTAAATGATAAAATAATAAAAAATAATTAACACTGACTTTAACTTTCCTTAACCAGAAGTTGATCTGACCAAAGCAGGTTTTTCTCTAAGCTAAATATATTTTTCTCTGTCAAAGAATTATTATGTTTATTTTGTAAAATATTTTAATGAAACCCATTAAGCTACTTCAGGTCACTCTAGCTATTTCTTTGTGCCTAAAAATAATCCTACTATTTTTAATATGTTTATTGACTGCTGTAAATGATAAAATATAATAATACTACCCACACCTCCTATTCCCATTCCCATTCTCAATTCTAACAAACACACGAAGCTTGCCTCAAAATCCCAAACAATTATTTTCGATGGCTGGCAAAATGTCACTTGTTTATATTTAACTTTTCAACGCCGAGAACCAAGAAGTATTTAGCTCACGCCGGCCGGGTTCGGGTCCGGGTCCGAGTCGGAGAGAGACCCTTATCAATTGCCGTGCCGCACTTGTCGAGTGCATTTCCCTGCGGCTCGGCACTTCTAATTAGGGCTGCCTGCCCTGAACGCACTCGTTTTCAATTTGAAATAAAAGAAAAACAGGTCACTCTACTCGTCGCATAAATTCCCCAATTTAGAGCATTAAGGGCTGGGGATCATGCTGTGTGTGTGCTGTGCCCTATGATATCATCTAAGAAGTATTTGCCGATGCTTTATCTTTGGCATTGAAAACTCCAACATAGCATTAGTAAACGGATATGTTTGCCGAGTTTTGTTTTCTACATTTATCTTCTTTAGAGGCTCAAGGCATTTTGCTGCTGCTCTGCTGCTGGCTGATAAAGCTGCGATGTGTACAAATAATATAATACGAATGCTCGCCGGGTTGATAAACTCAGCTCGCCATGTGAAATGACAGTTGGCCGAGCCGAAAATATAATTACAGCACACCGTCAGAGAGGGCCTATAATATAATGACCCTAATGATCAATAAACACAAAACGACAAACGTTCGAAGTATGCGTTAATTTTTTAAGTAAATACCGAAAAAAGAAATCGTACGGGCTTTATTTGCCGAAGCATAATTTATGACACAAACACACGGCGGAACTAGAGGTTACCTCATGTAGGTAGATATGTATGTTTTCCCATTACAAACCGATTACATTGACGCGCCCAAAAAAATTGATAGGACGTGGTCTAGTACGGGGAAAATCAATGTAATTACTGGCTTTGGCCCACACTCCCTCCCGGGACTGGAGGGGCAATTAAAGCGTCACATTTTCTATGTAGTTCCAGCTAGTTCCTGTCAAAACCAAATAGTCCGCCCACCAGGTGCCCCACAGAGCTATACTGCTCTAATAGTCTTCCGGAAAATATTAGGTAGCCACAGCCAGGAAGTTCCTATTTTTAGTTTCCTCTGGGGATAGCAATCAAAAGTTTATACTTTCGTTTCCCCAGTTAGTTCCTATTTCCCTTTGGGACTTGCCTAACTCACATCACTTAGAGGACACCCACGCGATATCCATCACTCATACGACACGTTGCCGGTTGGGTCACGACATAAGGAGTCACCTTCCCTTCACTCACCTTGGCGTGCTGCAGGGCATCCAGGGGCTGCTCCAACGACTTGACCGTATCCATTTGCTGGTCAATCGAGCTCTTGACAGCCGCTGAGGCGTTGCGGTACTTGTCCCACAGTTCGACGGCTCGCTGGTAGCGGGTGCGGAGCTGCTGCAGGTTGTCGCTGGTGTCATTCCAGGCGACCACCGCCTCCTGGACCGCCGATTCTATCTGCTCCACAATCTGGACATCGCAGCTCTCGATCAGCGGCTTGGCGGCACCCTTGAGTTCGTCGATCAGTTGCTCGCGGTTGTGCAGATCGCCGGCCAGTCCCTGCGATGGGAGAGGATTACCCGAGAGAGAGAGGATTAGCGGATTATTTATATTTTATGGTATTCCGGACGCGACGGGAGATACGCGCTCGGTTCGAAGCTAACGGCAACTGGCGAGCGCATGAAACTTGCTACGTAAAGAGCTCCACGTACGCCGAGAGCTTACGAAAAAGCACGGGCAAAGTTTGGCGGTTGTTGAGCTTTTTAGTCTGCTTGCGCGGGCTTACTTTGAGTTTAAATTATTTATGTTGCTTTGTTCGATTAGTTCTATGGATTTTAATATTTAAGTACAAGAAAATAAATTGCTTATTAATCGTGTAAAAAGAAATTTTATTATTATTACCGATATTTTAGCAAGAAAAATATTAATACGACTTTAAATCGCATTTAAGTTTAAAAAAATATTTTTGACTACCGAAATATGCTTTTTAAAGGGAAAATTAAGAGTTTAAATAATTAATGTTGCCCTGGGGCTTAGAAATATTAAGAAGAAAAATATTATTACCGACTTTAATTCGTATTTAAATTTAAGAAAATATTTTTTGACTTCCGAAAAATGTTTTCTAAATACAAAATTAAGGCACGAAAGAACCACGGCTATCGGGAATATGCAGAAGTTTTATAGGAAAAATATGTATACCGACTTTAATTCGATTTAAAATTTTGATAAATATTTTTTGAATACCGAACAATATTTTTAAATACAAAATTAAGACACGAATTTGTCTTAATTTATCTTATAAGTGTCACCAAAATACTGAAAGCTATTGGGAATAATCAACGGTTACTTTTTAGAGTTTATCTTTTAAGGTTTAAGTGTCACCAAAAGAAAGATCGTTATAATTACCGATTTTTTAATAAGAAAAATATTTATACCGAATTTAAATTTCAATAAATATTTTGGATCACCGAAAAATGGTTTGAAAATACAAACTACGATTATTAGGAATTTATCTTAAAGGTTCAAGAGTCACCGATCGACTGACGGCTATCTGGAAAATTCTCGAGGCTTGTGCCCAATTTTTTTCTGCAGCGGAAAACGCCTCCGATAGGCAGTTGGCGAAAATGCCGCCTAGCAGGTAGCGAGCGAGATGCAAAGCCAACCCACCTACCCGTAAACAAAGTCATAAAATCTAAGAAAAAGGTCAAGCACTCACCTCTAAACGCTCCGTGGCCTTACGCAGGCGCTCGTAGTCCACTTGGCCGTGCACCCGAATCAGCTCCATCATGAAGTCGGTCTCTTGGACGGAGCCGTGGACCAACTCCAGTTGGCGTTCGTAGCGCAGCCAGATGGCCAGGCGGTTCCGCAGGATGCCCATGATGTTGGTGCACTTGCTCTCGAGGAAGGCGTGGTCGTCCTGCAGCTGCGAGATGTCCCGCTCCAGCTTGACCGGCGACACGGACATCTTGAGGCGCATGGGCAGGGTGTGCAGCATCTGGCGGATGCGCATGATCTCCTGCCAGCTGGTCACCAGCTCCTCCCCAACGCCCTGGCAATCGGCGACGGCCTTCTCCAGGACATCGGCTCCCTGGCGCTCGGCGGCTTCGCATTCATCTAGGATTACAGAGATCTTGGCCTGGTGCTTGCGCTGGTTGCTGATGCCCTCCTGGATGGCCTGGAGTTGGTTGCGGAGCACAGAGGCGCCCTCCAGCTCCTCGGCTATTTGGGTGCTGATCTTGTGGGAGAGGGCAAAGAGCTCGCCGACCTTCTCGGGTTCGATGGCGGGCTCTTGGAGGCCAATCCTACCCAGCTCGTTGCCTATGAAGCCCACGCGGGTGCGCAGTACCTGGACGCGCTCGATATAGAGGCAGAGCTCCTCCTCGTTCTTGATCACGCCCTTCATGCTGGTCATGGTCAGGTAGATCTCCTGCAGCTCCCGCTCCACCATCTTGAGCTTCTCGTCGGCGGGCACATCCTCCGACGACAGGCACTCGACGATGTTGTGCTGGATGAGCTCGATGGCCTGGGCCACGGCCTGCCAGCGATCCTCCAGCTGGGCATGGAACTGCCGCTGGAGCATCTCGTCGGCCAGGGGGATGACCTGCAGGGACTTCTCAAAGCTCAGCCCGGTGTCTGTCCTCACATTGTTGTGCAGCTCGAAGCGGGCCTTGATCTCCCAGAACTGGCGCATGTGCTCGATGGGCTGCTGCGTGGGCTGGGCGGGGATCTGGATCTGGCGCAGCTCCTGCTCCGCCTCGCGCACGAAGGCCTCCAACTTGTCCGTCTGCTGCTCGTACTGCACCCAGATCTCCTTGAAGACCAGCAGGCGGTGCAGGTACAGGGCCACCTCCTCGCGGAGCTTGAGGAGTACTATTAGAGCCTCATTGGTCTCCTCCACGAGATTGGGCGCCTGGACCAGCTGCTGCAGCTTGTTGGCTATTCCGGATAACTGGGTCATCTTCACGTAGTGGTGCGAGATGTCGTTGCTCAGGGACTGGTAGAGCGTGGTGTACTGGTCGTAGTCCGCCGAGGTCACAGCTGAGAGATCTGGGACTCTCTGCTGGGCCACCTGCAACCACTGTAGCTCATCCCGCATGCCCTTCTCCAGCACCGTCCAGCGGGAGGCAGCCTGCACCAGCTTGGAGGACCTCTCGGAGGCCTTGTCCAGCAGCAGGGTGGCCCTGTTGTAGAGCTCCTTGTGCAGCTCCGAGTGCTTCTCGCGGGTCTCGCTGTCTATGTTCTCCTCCAGGGACTCGAGCATGGCCCGGCAGTGGCTGAGGTTCACGAAGAACTTGCGCTGCTTCTGCACCTCGTTGTTCAGCTGCTCCAGGGAGCTGGACACTATGGGGCTCTCGACCAGCTTGTCGGCCAGCACCGTGATGTTGGTGAACTCCTTGAGGGTCTGCTCGTACTCCTCGGCCAGGGATTGCAGCTGCAGGACTCGCTCTCGCTCCGCCTGAATGTTGTTGCCAATGTTCTTGCTCGTCTCGAAGGCATTGTGCACGTCCTGGGGCATCCTCTTGCCGGGGAAGTCGCGTTGGAAGGCGCGGGCGTTCTGGCAGAGCTGGGCCAGCTGCTGCTGGGCCGCCTCATGCTGCGCCTCCAGCTCATCCAGCTGGGTGAGCTTGGCGGAGAGGGGATACTCCTGGTTTACTAGCAAATCGTAGCTCTGCTGGAGCTGGGCCAGGACCGAGGACACATCATGGAGCAGCAGCTCAAAGCTGTGCCACTTGTCCAGGTCGTTGCTGTCCTGGGCCTGGTTCTGCTGCGTCACCTGCTCCACGGCCTCCACGTGCTCCTTGAGGGTGTCAACGCACTGCAACAGCTGGGGCTCGGCCTTGGACAGCTGACGCTCCAACTGGCCCACGTTCTGCTTGATGGTGCTCAGCTCCTCGTTGAGCTGGTTGTAATTGTCCAGCTTTTCCTCGGAGGGCCCCTCATTGGAGTTCTGGCGGATGAGGTACACGCGGTACTCGATGGTCTCCAGCCAGGTTGATACCTTCTCAATGACGGTGATCACTGTGGTCTGGATAACGGTCTTGTCGCCCTTCTTGATGGCTGCATCCAGATCCTGGAGACCCTCGTTGACCTCTAGGAGGCGCTGCTCCGTGGGCAGCTCCTTGATCTGCTCTGAGAGGGTGGCCAGGTGGAGCACATTGCTCAGGGAAGTGGCCTGCTGGGGAGAGGCCTGCTTCAGCTTGTTGATGCGATCCCCAATGGCTTCTTGAGCCGAGACCAGGATGGGCTGCTGCTGCTGCTGCTTCTGCTGGCCTGGGTAGTGCTGCAGGCTCTCGCTCATGATCAGGGCCTGGGAGAGCTCCAGGGGCGTCTTGTCCACTTGGGTGGTGGCACTGAACCACACGTTGCTGGGTCCCTCACTGAAGTTGTCCGGTCCCGGGGTAATGGGCACCACCAGCTCTTCGGTGGGGGAGCCCACCTCTTCAATGGTCACCGCTGAGGTGGTGGGTCCTGCCCCAGACCGCTTGCCCTGCTGCTGGGAGGCAATGAGCACCTTGTTCTGCTCGGTGATGTGCACGGGGAGGTCTGGGTACTCGTCGTAGACAGTGGTCTTGGTGATCTGCAGCTGCACTCGGTGGGGCTTGGAGGAACCCTCCTCTGGCGAGATCACAGGCTTCTCCTCCACAGCAGGTGTGACATGGGGCACCTCTTCAATCTCCTGGTTGGTGGACACCACAATGCCCGACTCGGTGAGCAATTCGGGTGCAATTTCCACAGTCACGCTGATCTGAGGCTCCTCTGGCACTTGCTGGGGTTGCTCCTGCTGCTGCTGCTCCACCTCTGGCAGATTATTCTGCTTCTTTTTCTTGTCCTTCTTGGACTTCTTGTCCTGCTTGGGCAGCTGCATGGTCTGAGTGTACTCGTAGACCGTGGGCTCTGCCAGCGAGGCATCCGAATCGGCGGGAATGGCCACCGTGGTCTTGACCTCCAGCTCGTAGGGTTCCGAGATGGAGATCGAAGTGGCAGTTAGGGAAGTGTCCTCCAGGGAGGCGGGCTGCTGCTGATCTGCACAAGGAGTGGTCTGCACCTCGCCATCGGCAAACTGCACCAACTCCACCGTCGAAGTCTCCTCATTGGCAGTCTCTGGCTTCGCAGCCTCAACCTGCTCCGTGGGCTCTGGCGTGGTGGTCTGCACATGGATCTCAGTGGTTTCAGTCACCTCCATCCCTGTCGCTTGCTCGCTGGTGGGCACTGGCAGATCCGTAGTCATATCCTTAACCAAATCTTTTACAAGGGACTCCACCACATCACTGCTGCCCGGCTCCTGCGCACGAGGCGAGTCCTTCGGCGTGGTCTGCAGTTCCTTTTCAATCGTGGTGGTCACAGTGGTTTGGCTGGAGATCTCCACCGTCTCGGCCGGCTGGCCACTCACATCCGTCTGGATCTCAGTGGTGGAGAGCTCAACAACGGCCTCGGGCTTCTCATCGCCTCGCGGCGTGGTCTGAGCCTCGGTCTCCGTGATCTCCACAATCAGAGTCTGCGACTCGTTCTCCTGGTTATCGGGCTGCACCTCCAGGCTCGTCTGCACGGCGATCTCATCCAGCTTCGGCTGATGCACGGGCGAGGTCTGCACGGACTTGATGTCCAGCTCAACTTCAGCTTTTTCGATGGGCGAGGGCACTCGCGGTGTGGTCTGCTGTTCCTCGTCCTCAACCAAAGCCAGCTCTACAACCTCTGTGGGAATGACCAGCTCCACTATGGGGGCCCTTGGCGACTCCGAGGGCGATGAGACAACGGCGTCTTCCACCACCTTGACCTTCGAGTCAATCTCAATGCTGGACAGGTCGCTGTCCGGGCTGATCTCCACAATGGACTCGTGGCGAACGGGGTCGCGTGGGGAGTCCTCCGGGGAAACAGGGAGATCGGACTCTACCTCTGGCTCTTTTACAGGCTCCGGCTGGATTTCAGATTCTTCTGGCTCGACTTCATCCTCGTGCTTAGTGTCTCTTCTCTTCTTTTTCTTTCGACGCCGCTTGGCGTCAGCGACAACGGGAGCAGCTGCTGCAGTCTCGATGATGGTCATGCTCACCTTGCCAGTAGCTGGGACAGCGGTGGTGTCTTCCTCGAGGGTGGTGCTTTCCTTGCCCAGCACTACCTTCAGCACACCATCGCCATTGTCCTCCAGGGAGGGGGCAGTGATCTGGAAGGATTTCTGGGGAGCTACTGAGGCTGCAGCCTCGCCAGAGATGAAGAGTTGGGTGGCTGCGCGAAGGTCGATTTGTGCGGGAAGTGGCTCGGGCTCTGACTCTGGTTCTGGGATGGGTTCTGCTGGCTTTGGTTCAGTCTTTGTCTCAGTTTCCACTTGTTCAGCTGGAACAGCTTCCTGTTGGGTTTCCTCCACTTTGATGGTTGAAATCTCCACAGTTACAGGTGCTTCCTTGGCCTCAACAGGAGTAATTGCTTCAGGCAGAGCCTCCACGATCTCTTCAACTGAGGTTTCAGTCGGTGTCGAAGTTTGCTCCTTCAAAAATGCGGCCAGGGTTTGTTCGGCTTCCAGGAAACTCTGGGTGTCAGTCTTGGGCTTGGACACAGGCTCGGCTGGAACAAGGGTTTCCTGAGGCAGTTCAGTGGAGCTGGTGATGGTCGTAGTGGTCTTGGTAATGGTAATACTGCCAGTGGTAATTGGCTCAGGTTCTGGCTGTTCTACAGTAGGTTTAGTCTTAGTCTCTAAGAGCTGCAGCTCCTCCGATTTTGGCGGTGATTGTGGCTCGAACTCGTATTGCTCCAGAGTCAAGGAGTTGCCTGTCTCTGGGCTTGTGGGCCAAATCTCCTCCACTGGCATGGAGGCTTCAGGAGTTTCTGTGGTTGCAGTTGCTGGTGCTGCCAGTTCTTCAATGTGCTGGGAGAAGTCAATGTTGGTGGGTTTTAGATGGTGTTCCTGTGGCCAAATTTCGTGGATATCCTCAACCACTGGCGACGGCTCAGCATCTACGATAGCTGCTGGAGTTGCTGGTGGCTGGGGGGAGTCTTTGGGTTCAGCTACATCCGCTGCTGGAACAGGAACGGGACTGGTAGTGGCAACTTCTACGGGCTGTTCAACATCTTCTACTTGAGGTGCTGGCAACTCTACAGGTGCTTCTTTAGTCAATTCTGTTGCAGTTGTTGGTGTCTGTTGTTCTGGCTGTTCTTGTTCTGGTTCTTGTTCTTGTGTGATGGTGACTTGGTTGGAATCAATATCAAATACCTGTTGCTGCGGTTCTGCCGTTGGCTTGCACAGATCCGTGGCAACTTCTTCGATGGTAATGCCACCGGACTCCTGCTCCTGCATCAGGCGCTGGAACTCCTCCTCACTCACCACTTTGCCATTGACAGTGCGCACAATGTTCACGTTGATGTGCGGGGCCGTCTCCTCCTCGGTGATCTCGATCTCTTCGGGCTCCTCGACCACCTCCTCGGTGATGTGCTCCTTGCCGTCGATGATCACCACGCGCTTGATGATCTTACGCGTCTTTCGGATCACCTTACGGGTCACCTGGTGAACCACAGCGCGAATGCTGCCCTGGGTTTGGACATCACCCAGCTGGGATCCTGGCACAATCACCTCCTCGAAGGTCTCAATAGTGGGTTCCGTTTCGAACTCCTGCAGGATCACACCTTCGGGCTGGGAGGCATCCACGAGGGCACCACGCGATTGCTGGGTCACAACGGTCTGGATACTGCCCTCTTGGGGATCGGCCTTGGTGTCCGTGGTGTGCACATTCTCCAGATTGATCTGTCCCGTGGAGTGCACCTCGATGTTGCCGTCCGAGTCGCTGATCGTCTCGATGGAGCTGATTTGCTGCTGCTGCACGATCTGCTGACGAGTTCGGGTCACCACCTTCTTGAGCACAATGTGCTTGGTGCCATCGGGACCCACCACCACCTCGGTGGTGGTCTCATCAGGCTCCACGAAGGTGGTCTCGAATGCCTGCGGCACGTTCTTGAGGATTAGCTCGGTGGCACGGTCCACATCGCCCTGGGGGCGCTGGTGGTAGCGAGCCTCAATCTGCACATCCTCCGGCTCATCGGGCACCTCCTGGTTACGAGTGGTATCGATCTGGATGGTCTCCTTGCCGTGCTGCAGCGTCTGGGTCACCATTATGTTCTCGGTGGGCGAACGCTCCTTCTGCGTTTGCAGAGCCACCTCAGCGGTCTCTACAGCCGGCGGCTCCTTGAAACTGGTCTGAGCCTCCACCGTAGTGGTGGTCACCACGGTAGCTGGCGCCTGCTGCAGGCTCAGCGAAGTCTGGGTCTCCACATACACACCAGTCGGCTTGACTTCCTCTTCCGGCATGGAGCTAGAGGTAATGGTGTTCTCCTCGTTGGACTCGATGGAGAGAGGCGCTGCCTCTGGAATTTCCGTGGGTGGCTTGATGAGCGAATCGGCCAGAACTCGTTGGCGTTGCGCCTCCTCGCTCTTGGCCTTCCTCAAGTCCACAATGCGCTTTTCGATGGTGAAGATGCGCTTGGTGGCCACTGTGATCTGTTCCCTTAGGATCGTAATGATGCTCTGCAGCTGCTCCATCAGCGTGTCGGCCAGGGGAGCCACATCGGGATGCGACTGCAGCTGGCGCGTCTGTTCTACCAACTCGTCCATGGACTGCTGGCGATCCTTGAGAGTGCGCAGCAGCTGCTGGCTCCTCTCCACCTGCGACTTGAGCACCTGCTCATCGGTGCTGCTGTCCGGGGTGGGCTCAAAAGAGGCCAGCTCGGCGGATACCTCGATGATCCAGCGCTCCAGCTCGAGCAGATGCTGCTGGTACTCGTCAATCTCCTGCTGCCGCCTCTTCTGGCCATGCATAGCGTTCTGTAAGAGGGATTTAAATTAAAATTATTACCAAACAATGAAAGGGTTAAGCCCTTAACACTTGCCGCTATCATGGTGATGCCCTGCTGAGTGCGTCGCAGGAGCAAGTCAATGCGGTCCAAGGTGTCGTTGAGCAAGCGTTCGGTGGCTGGATCCGTGGGCAGCGTCTTGGCCTGGGCCTTCAACTGGCTGGCGTCCCTTTCGTGTACTTCGAGATTGCCTTGGATTAGCTGGACATCGGGCGTATGAAATATAAGGCTTTTTAGACATGTGTTCGAGGCAAAGTTATTTGTACAATTGTGACACGGGGTCTGGGCATTTTGGGCCTACAAAATTCAATATTTTGACAGCAAAGGAGACGGCCACTACAAAACTGGACAACACTAACAAACTGAAAGGTATTCTGATCAAAGATTGTACCTATCTTGGAAAAATATGTACGATTCTGTATGGAGTGATGCGATTGAGTTGTTAAAAATCTCCGACACACGCCAGCATCCATTAATCGTTTACAAAAAAGTAGTTATGTACAGGTGTGAGTATAAATCTAGCTACTTGGGTTACTTTGGGTTTGGTTGCCAGTTTGCAAGACATGCTCAGAGACAAGCGTCCACAGGAATAACTTATATTATTTGTTAATAATATTACCTTTAGTCCCTTTAGCATGCCCTCCAGGCTGCTCTGGTTCATGTTCGCGATGCCATCCTCGACGCTCGAGAGCGATTGTAGCAGTTCGTCGAGCTCTAGCGCAATTAGTTCCTATAGATTTGCAAATGTGTTTCGTTTGGGGAGATGGTGTAGAAAGTGTGTTAATATTAATAAACATTGCAAGATTCGCGGCTATATAAAGGCTAATTAACGCAAATATCTGTGGCCGGCTTCGGTGGACACACAACATATTTACACGCAAGTTAAATTATTTATATAAAGTATTTATAAATGGATGCAATGGCATGGAGTCTGGTTCCGGAATGCTTTTAAAAATAACTCTAGCTCTTAGGCTTAACTTCGTTTAAACGTAACGTAACGTAACATGCAGT
The DNA here is from genome assembly GCA_008042795.1 of Drosophila asahinai. NCBI lineage: Eukaryota > Metazoa > Arthropoda > Insecta > Diptera > Drosophilidae > Drosophila > Drosophila asahinai. The sequence goes on from VNJZ01011540.1 coordinate 26,979, forward strand.
TGGCATAAATAATAGTCTTAGTGGTAAATGGCGGCATAGAATGAGGTAGGCGCATAGACAAAAGTACCAAAAATAAATAAATGCGTTGCCTTACTGCCTGTTTTGAGGGTAAAGTTGGAAGGAAGAATGCAATGCTTGAGTGGCAATGTAACTTACTTTGATTTCTATATTAAAATAATGCTATAAAGATGTCTTTAATGATCAATACTGTTCAGATCTAGGTCCGATTGCTACACACACACTTTGGCACTAGCAAAACACTTTGAAATGCCTCTTTTTCGCACTCAAACTCAACGCCTTCATTGCACATTGCAGACTGAAAATTGCGAAATAAACGGGAGACTATTTTTGAGCAGGCCTGCACCGCATGGATCGCCTCGGATCCGGGGCTGTATTTATAGCCATGCTCTGCAGATTCGCGATGGGAGATGGGAGGCTATGAACTCGTATAAATAGGTATATAAGGGACATATATGTATGTTCTGCATTTGGGAACTCTGTAATTGTGGGGCACTGTGTGTGCGGCGGGGCAGGAAGAGTGCGTGCTCGGTGCGTGGTGTGTGTGAGTGTCAGTGCTCAGTGTGTGTGCTTGTGGAAAATCTGCGAAGAAAACTACGTAGACGCAGGGGAGAAAATCAGCTCGGTATTAAAACGTGCAGGTTGGTTAATATAGACTTTATTATTATTATTATTATTATTATCTCGCTACCATTAGTAGTCTGCGATTATTACTGGGCTTTTACAAAGGTTAATATCAATTAGTAGCAGGAACTTAACGTAAACCAAGTCTACAATTCATCTACGACTAGGTTAGGTGCTTCTATTAAGGTAACTTTCGTTTTACGATTACAAACTCAAAACATAAGGCTTTCGGATGCGTTTAGCAGGAACAACACATACAATACAAAAATTAAAATAGTAGGAATGGAAACTTAGCTAAAACATAAAAAATCAAACATGGTTCTTCATAATTAAATTACGTTAGTAGTTCCGGCAAACGCCGCTCTGGCCGCTGTGCTCGGACCAGGTCCAGGCCAAGGTTCACTGCGGCTGGCAGCCACATGTGTTGGCCGGGACCTGGGCACCGCAGCAGCAGCAGCTACGATTGCCGTTTAAAAGCCATGAACAAATACCGAAACCACACAGAAAAGCTGCAAAAATTAAAATTATGAATAAACGAAGGCTCAATGTGATGTTCACCTTCTGGCGTTGCTGTGGGAGCTCGTTGCTGCTCGTGGTCGTGGTCGTAGTGGTGCTAGTTGTCACGGGCGTTTCTATTGTGGTTGTTGTCGTTACTGTGGTGGTCGTGGTCGTGGTGCGGCGCACCACTTCCCCATTGTCTGTGGGGGCGACCACGTCCTCCTCCTGCCTGCGGCTGGTTGTTGTCGTATCGGTGTGTGTGGCTGCAACCTCTGGTGCAGCCTCAGGCTCTGGTTGTGTTGCTGGCTCCGGTGCCGCAACTGGTTGCTCCTCCGCTGGTGTTGTCGACGTTGTCGTTGTCGTTAGCTTATCGACTACGGCGGAGGCCACTGGCAGAAGGACGCTGGTGGCTGCCAGCGTTGCTGCGTGTGTCGCCGTTGCTGCTGCGTTCGCCTTGGCGGTCAGCGTGTGAGTTGTGGCGCTTGCCAATTGGATTAGTGCGTTTGCAACGTTAACGGGACTGGTACTGGTACTGGGGCTAGTTTCAGGGGCTTGGACAGGGTCGGGGGGGCTTGTGGTTTTAGTTTCGGTTAGTACAGATTGATCTCCTAGTTTGACCTGAGGCTGTTCGGCTTCTAGAGCCAGATAAGTACTTTGATCCCGCCAGTGTCCCACACCACCCGGAAGATCCGCGGACCTATACTCCGATGAGCAGCTACGGTTCTGACCCTGCTGCGCATCGTGCTCGGGAGTGGGAGTCACATTACCACTACTACCGCTACCAGGATCTCTGTCGTTCGGTTTATCGTCGTCATCGTTGGGCTTGCGAATCTCAGGCACAGTCGGCTTGTCCCCCTCATCGTCGTCATCGTCATCGTCGTCGTCGTCGTCGTCGTCACTGTCATGGTCAGGTTTTCCAGTCACATCGGGTTGCTGCGGTTTCTTGTCTTTGTCGAGTTCCGGCTCGCCACTGGCAGAATCAGCACGTTTCAGTCTGTCGATCGAGGTGTCGGCCAAATCTGCATCGACGGCGGCTGGTTGCCAGTCGTCCAGATACAGATTCAGTCGCAGCTGATCGAGGTTGCTAGGCGCTGGTGCTGCCGGTGGTTCGGCGGTAGGAATGATTGGTAATGACGATGCTTCTGGTTCAGTCTTTTCTACAACGCGATCCGTAATCGTGGTCGTCGTGGTTGTCACTACAGTTTCTGTAATGCTGTCAGTCTTATGCTTATCGTCTTGAGTTTCCTGAGCATTCGTCCTGTCCGTGGTTGTCCCTGGCAGCAAAGCGAATGCTTCGTTCGCCGTGTGCCTGTAATGATTGGTTAGCCTAACGAAGTCGTCTTGGCTGAGATGCAAGAGCAGATTACTGGGCTCGGTTGGGGATTGTTTGGGGACAGAGGCTTCAACTGAAGGTTCTTCAACTAAAGTTTCAACTGAGGGTTCTTCAACTGAAGGTTCTGCAACTGAAGGTTCTGCAACTGAAGGTTCTTCAACTGAAGGTTCTACAATGGATTCTACCTCGAGGGTTTCTACAACCTTAATTTCCTCAACTACAGGTTCTGTTTTTACAATGGTCTCAGCTGGCTTTTCGAGCGTAAGCAACTGGCTAATGCTGTCAACATCTATGCGAGACTTTGGCGGGAAATTAACCTGATCGAGATAAAGATTGAGAGCAAGAATTTCGGAATTGAGTTTGGGTATCGCTTCGGGTTCAATTATCACATAATCATCTATTGAGTCAACTTCCTCCTTAACCTCAGTTGGGGCTGCTTCCTCCGGAGTGCTTACCACCTGCAATTGTTGATATTGTCCCTGCAACAAGTCGTATTGGGGACGCAGATTGAAGCCTTCGAGGAAAAGATTTTCGGCTAGGATTTCAGGTTGTTTTAGTTCAATTATTTTGGTCTCAATAGTTTGTTCTTTAACTGGTTCTGTTTCCAAAGCGAGGTCACTCGTATGGCTAGTTACCACAGTAGACACATACGATGTAGCTGACGGCTCATCCTCTGAAGTGGGAATATCCTTATGTGTTGTTACAGTCGTTGTCACGTAAGTGGTCGTAGTTGTTGTCACCTCCTGCGTATCTACGACATCTTCAAGAGGTTTGGGCTCCTGGAAGTCGGTAGTTTTGCTAACGACAACAGTGGACCAATCAGGCGTCGTCTGAACTTCCTCTTTTTGCTCCGGTGCTGGGAAGACTTTCGTCTCGGTTTGAACGATTGCCGACCAGGTTGTAGGCTGGTCAGTTGGTGACTTTACAGCAACTTCATCAATAACGTCATCACTTGGAATGGTTACTGTTATCGGACTGCTCTCCGTCACATCAGCTTCTGTTTCAATTGTGGTCGCAGTTGTAGTTGCTTGTCCCGGCTTAAGTGTTGCCGACCAATAGGATGTTTCACAAATGAACGGATCAGCTTCACTTGGAGGTGCTGCGGTATCGGAAACTTCTTCGAAAGGTGCCAAAGGTGTTGAGGAATTCTCAATAATGGTTTCTTCCACAGGTTTATTTTCGGGTTCCTCGGGCTTTTTCTGTTCCTCAAGAACTGTAGTTTCTGTGGTAGATTCAGTGGTTACTGTTGTCGTCGTGACTGTTGTAATGGTCTTTGCTTCATCCATAATAGGAGCTTCCGCTATCGGTTCAGACTTGATAACTTCTTCCGAAACGATGACCTCCTCCTTCTGTGGCTTAAGAACTGGTTCTTCTTGGACGACAGTTTCGATGGAGACGACCTCGGTTTCTTCAGGTGCCTGTGGTACGTCCTTGAATGGAGCCAAAGGTGTTTCTTGTACAGTTTCTTCATCGTCAGAGAAGTTCATTGGCTCATCCAAGACATCCATCCAGGAGCTAGAAGAATCATCAACAGGCAGACCGGCATATGCTGGTTTCTTTGGTTCCTCAGGTTTCTTCTCAGGTTCCTCAGGTTCCTTTTCAGGTTCCTCAAGCTTCTTCTTTTCATCAGGAGCTGTAGTTTCTGTGGAAAATTCAGTGGTTACTGTTCTGGTCGTGACTGTTGTAATGGTCTTGGTTTCATCCACAATAGAAGCTTCCACAATCGGTTCCGACTTGGTAACTTTCTCGACAACGATGACCTCCTCCTTCTGTGCCTCAGGAACTGGTTCTTCCTGGACGACAGTTTCAATGGTGACGACCTCGGTTTCTTCAGGTGCCTGTGGTACGTCCTTGAATGGAGCCAAAGGTGTTTCTTCAACAGTTTCTTCGTCGTCAGAGAAGTTCATTGGCTCATCCAAGACATCCATCCAGGAGCTAGAAGAATCATCAACAGGCAGACCGGCATATGCTGGTTTCTTTGGTTCCTCAGGTTTCTTCTCAGGTTCCTCAGGTTCCTTTTCAGGTTCCTCAAGCTTCTTCTTTTCATCAGGAGCTGTAGTTTCTGTGGAAAATTCAGTGGTTACTGTTCTGGTCGTGACTGTTGTAATGGTCTTGGTTTCATCCACAATAGAAGCTTCCACAATCGGTTCCGACTTGGTAACTTTCTCGACAACGATGACCTCCTCCTTCTGTGCCTCAGGAACTGGTTCTTCCTGGACGACAGTTTCAATGGTGACGACCTCGGTTTCTTCAGGTGCCTGTGGTACGTCCTTGAATGGAGCCAAAGGTGTTTCTTCAACAGTTTCTTCGTCGTCAGAGAAGTTCATTGGCTCATCCAAGACATCCATCCAGGAGCTAGAAGAATCATCAACAGGCAGAC